>LDMZ01021390.1:0-14059 GCA_001455285.1 Sphaeromyxa zaharoni | reverse complement strand
AAAAAAATAAAATACAAAAAGATTGTATGAAATATCAATGTGCTGTTGAAGAGCGTTATAGCTTATATCTAGAAATAACACTCATCTATTTTATCTTTAGTTTTTGTTTTTATTATATATATGGTTCTCGCCTGTTCTTAATTTTAAATACTAAAATTTAATACTCAGTCAAAGTATTTTGATCTTGGTAAACGTTTTAAATTTTGGATTAAGTAATTTTTATTTACCATTATTATTTATTTATGCTTCAAGCTCTGAAATATTCCTTCGAATATATAATAAAATTTGAATTTTGGTTTTCCACTTTTTAAATATGTCGTTTTAAAATTTGATTTTTTCATACACCTTTTCGTTTCTTAAGCACTTAACTCAAGTTAATAGAAATTATTATACTTTGTAAACCCAGCAAAAAGGTATATCATCAAAGTATTATTGTTTCAATTTGATTTAGTTATAGATTTAAAAATAAATCTAATAATAAATCCCGTATTGTTTTAAAGTTATGCTAAGAATTAAATTACTTGTTAGCTGTTTTTTTACTCATAGCCTTTGCTGAAATTTTTTTGTAGGGACACCACATTTAAGAAAATAAAAAATGACGGGTACGAGCTATTTTTCAGAAGTTTTTAATGACAAAAAAATATAATATAAAATGTTAAGGCTAGACTTTAATTAAATTATATACTTTTTTTAATAAATGCTAAAAAAATTTTTACAAGTACTTTGATTGATAGAGACACTCAATTTATGTATAATACTCGCATTATTTACAGATTTAAGTGTTATTTGCTTTCAAGCTCTTTGTGTTAATGATTGCCGAAAGTCAACCCCGTCGAGAAATGAAATAACATAATTCATATTTATTAACAATAATTTATTAACAATCAGAGTGAATATATCTATCATGGAGATCTAATATTGTTGAATGGATATTTTTTGTTTGATTTGCAAGTTTTTGTCAGTTTAATATTTGTTAACACTTCTTTTAGAAATATAACCATATGTTAATCTGCATGCTCTTTTTAACATATCATAATGAAAACATTTATTTATAAGACATTCATAGAAAACTAAGAGTTCTTTTTCTCGTCCGAAAATTCTTCGATCCTCACATGATCTTAGTTATAAACCGAAATATAATTTTTAGAACATGCATGCTTGATTTAAAGACTTAATTTTTAGTTAACTGAAATTTTTCTATTTTATGTTATTCTTATTGAAGAAATATATTTCTTCAAAAATAAGTGTGAACAGGGGATGTAAATCTCTCTCTAATGTTAAAAAATATCTTATATTAAATGCATATTGCATCAATTTATATCTCAGTATTATGCTTAGGGATGAAAATTGCATTGAAATATTACTCCATTTATAAACTAATATTTGCCTTAACAGGTGATTTGACTAACTGTCATTTTTCTATACTTTGAAGCGTTGACTAAGGGTTTTAACATTAAGTAGTAAAATCGGATGATTAGCGCACAAATTATTTGATTGGTTAAAGTAAGTACTTTGTTAGCTCATTAATCAAAGAAGGAACGTTGGTTTTATTTTTCTTCTGGATCTTTATTGCTTCGGTTATTTATATATGTTAGCAATTTTTTTATACTTGATAACCTTAATGAGCTATCTCATTTTTATAATATATCAAAATGTTTATATTTTGACTTAATAACTATTTTTAGGATAATAACGATCAAATAAATGGTTTGGAATCTAAAAAGGGAGCTTGCTTCGAAATTAAAGTAGCATCACCTTGTACATATATAATATCTGTATTAATTTAAAAAGTTAAGGTCTTGAAAGCTTCCTGTGCATATGAATGCTTGAAATTCATTATATCACTTTTGGAACATTCAAACGAGTTCTCTGATATTAGGTGAATTTATAATTTTTAGAATATCATACCTAAATATTAAATTTTCTCTATCAATAGTCTCCACAGTGCTTCAATACTGCCTGTGTGATATTAAAAATATTGATAGTTTCATGCAGCTCATAAAGAATAACTTATGCCCTAAAATATTAAAAATTCTCGATATAGATGATTCTGTTCAATTTAATCTATTGCTGATAATTATAGATACATTGTTTACCCATTCAATAAAACAAATTGGACTGTATTGTGGACTTATACTCGAATATGCAGTATGTATATTGACCAACTTCAAGCAAAGAAACAAACACATGAGACGAAGTCTTTTATTAAAGTTTTTTTTCAAAATATGTTCTAATAAAGTCTTCGTTTCATATATCTTCGTTAACTTTGATTGTCATATTGGACACAAAAATATATTCGAATTGATTGTTAATGCACTGTCAAAATGTGTATTATATGGAGAATATAGTGATTTGGCACTAGACTGTTTACTTTTAATTTGTTCTGCTCTGGATAAGGACATAATTAATATAAATGTTAAAGGAAAAGTAATCATAGATCTAAAATCAGACATGTTATTATTCGAAACTTCTATTCTTAATGACCTCAAAAGGAAAAAACTGTATAACACAGGCATCGAAGAGTTCAATAAAAATCCAGTTGAAGGATTAAAGTTTTTGAAGAATTTTAATATAATCCACGATAAAAATGAGGCTGAAGAAATTTCTCATATATTTCGCTATGAACTAAATATTAATAGGAAAATTCTTGGTGAATTTATAGGCAAGCAAAAAAATTCTGATGTACTTGGATCTTATCTTAATACTTTTTGCTTTAAAAATTTACGGATAGATCAAGCTTTGCGTGTTTTCTTGGAATCCTTTCGTATTCCTGGAGAAGCTGCAGTTATTTCCATTATTATAGAAAACTTTAGCAGTAAATTTTTCAATCAAAACCCAGGTACATTTGCATCCCCAGAAGCTGTTTTTACATTGTCTTACGCAATTATTATGCTTAACGTTGATCAACACAACGCCAATGTGAAGTCACAAATAAAATCTATGAACGTTGAAGATTTTATTGCTAATTTACATGGAGTGAATGGCGGGAAAGATTTTGATAAAGATATGTTGACACAGATATTTACAAGTGTACGAGACCATGAAATCATTGTGCCCTCTGAACGTGCTGGTGTTATGAAAGAAGAGTATGAACGAAATCTCTTAATTGAACGTGATATCATTGAAAAATTTACCTTTGTTTCTTGTGATAAGTTTGTGCTGAAAAAAAATATCTTTTATACGCTATTAACACCAACCGTTACTTCTTTGTGCTATTTCTTGACATGCACTAGCAATATTGATTCAATTAATAAAATATTAAATTCATTCATGCTTTGTACCAAAATAGCATCCAAGTTGAAATTATTTAACACAGTAGACAAGTTAACAATATTGTTGCTAAAGCATACTAAACTTATTAGAAGTGTTGATAGGTATGACTCAATATGTGAGCTATTTTTAGAATTTTCTAACTCTAAAATTTCTCAATGCTGCCTTGAAAAGGTTTTCGAGATTCTTTACAACCATGGATGTTGTTTCAGACAATCCTGGAGTTACCTGCTTGTGTGTATAGCACATTTCTTCAATTCCAAACAGTTGCCCTCTTCAATGTGCGAATCTGAGGATTTTGTTGGGACATCAGGCAGGTTTTCACTGGTTGAGGATGTCAAACCCTCATCTAGATATTTGAAACAAGAAAATTCTGCTGGAATCTTTAATTCTTTTGTACAACTTATCATTCCAAGTCAAGAAATTGCCTTTAATATTCAATATGCGGATGCTTTAAAGTTCTTATCTGAATTTATCAAAAAAGTGAACGTTGAAAATATGATCAGTTTTACTAAATCTATATCAGATGATTCATTGATTTTACTTACTCAAACATTGATAAATTTTTCCAGCGTCAGTCCTCAAGCTGTTTCTCTTGAAAATGAAGAAAATTCTAAATCAGTAGAAGTTTATTGGGAGCACTGTCAAAGTACTGCTATATTTTTCTTAGAGATGCTAATTAGTGTTTGCTTATGTAATAAAGATCGTATCAAGCTTTTTATTAACAACGTTAGAACACATCTAAATTCTTTGGCTGTTATCTCTCCAACAGAATATTATTTGCTTTCGGAGCGTGCTATTGTTGGTATGATTAGACTTGCAATTAGGTTAATTGGTTCTAACATTTCTTCTTCATCTGTGGCTTTGTTATCAATAAAAAATTTGTTGCAGTATCCTAGTGCAATCCGTATGTATTCCCGATCAATTTGTTTCGGAATACATGAGCTAGTTAAAACCTGTTGTTTTCATCTAAGCAACCCTTGGGATTGGACATGTTTAATGGAGTGCGTTGAGATCGCGTGTGCAAGTAGATCCTTAAAGAATATTTCAATTTCTGTATTTCCTCACATTCTTGCTTCGGTCGAAGAGGTAACGGAAAAAGTAAAGGGCAATGCAAATCTTGCTGATTTCAGACTAGATCTTTCGACAATTATAAAACAGAAAGCTCTTTATACAGCTAGTGATAGCGAGTTGTATTCTATTTTTACGCTTGATCCGATTGAAGTAGTAAAGAATATCGATTGGCCTTCTTTTTTTAAAAGTAATGGGACTCTTTATTTTATTGTGAGAAGTGATCTAGGTGTATTAAAACCTTGGAACATTTTACCAGTGGTTCATTCAATCTGTGTTTTTAGTAAATCGCTCCTCTCTATCCAATCTCTTGTCACTGAAAGTAATTCAACTGGTTCTTATCAAACAGATGCTAAAATTTGGAGTAATAATAATAGGGATGTTGAGGATATAACTATTAATTTGATAGAACTAATGTACCTAGTTATTGCCCAGGGCTCCAATGTATTCGCTTATTCGTCCCAAAATGATTCATTGAATTATGAACGACTGACTATATTGTGGGGTGCTTGTTGGTATCCTCTGTTAAAGAGAATTTCCATTTTTTGTAGCGATCTTCGAAAGAGTGTACGAACTGTAGCTTTCAACTACCTACAAAGAGCCCTCTTGGTTGAAGAGCTCAAAGCCTTGGATCCTGTATACTGGGAATATTGTTTTAATGATATTCTTTTTCCTTTGTCTGATTCCTTGGTCTCTATTGACCTATACTGCGAATCAAATATGACAGATGAAGCCAAAACTAGAGCGTGTACACTGCTTTGTAAAATATTTCTTCAGCATTTAAACTCTCTATTTAAATTAAAATCTTTTGAAGATATTTGGATGAAATTATTGATAATGATGAATAGATATATCTCTACAGAAAATATTGATCATTTAAAGGATGCTATACCTGAATCGTTGAAAAATATGATATTTGTTATGTTCAGCTCTGGTTTAATGAATCCTAAAGATGACTCCGATTCCCTATGGAAGAACACATTTTTGTATATTGAACAATTCTTACCGGGCTTTCTGGGTGAACTACTTAATCAGACTGAAATGTACGGTCATGGATTTACCGTAACCAATCATGGTAATGCAGATCAGACAACTATCAAAGCAAAAGAAAGCACCCAAGAGACTGTCAGTTTTAATAATAGTCAACAAAAATTTAACAATTTCAAAATAATTACCACTTCTCAATCCGGTGAAAAATTAATACGTGATTAATTATGTATCCATATTTATATAGAGTAGGTTAATTCCTTTATTCTACGTTATCTTGTAACATTTTTATATTTTTCTAGAGCCTTCTACTCTTAATAATAAATCTTGAACATTGTTTTAGATTATAACTTATGCCAATATTGTTTTTGTAGTTGTTATAATTTTTTAGGCTAGTTGTAACATTATTGTATATTCCATGGAAAATTATTTTATTATTTAATTTGTTAATTTTATACTAGAGGTTGAAATAATCTTTGCTCTATATGGCTTTTTAATTATCAAATTACCTGTAGAAAATCTATGCTCGTATCTTGGAAAATTCTCCTACCAATTTTTTAAAAACCAAAATTTAGTTAAGCAATATTTCGAAAATATGAACGACATTAAATCAGGATTTCTGTGTCATCAACAACCCAATCGCCTTTGTTAAGAAATTTAAGTCTATACAGCTTATGATCGTTTAGGAAGATTTAATGTAGCTTATATATTATAATTATCGTGAAACAGATTGGATTTATTTTCGGCTAGTATCATTTAAAAAAATTTCATATTTTAAATACTGATGTTTAAAATTCAACCAGTATTACAACGTAATTATCCTGTGGCTAACTAAGGCCAGTATATTATTAGGTCTTTGCAATCCTAAGATTTTTGGAAACGAGTACGAATACTGAAACTTACAGTACCTGTGGATACCGATATTATAGTCTACAAAGATGTGTGTTTTAAATTTAAAACTATGTTCAACTCTATATTATATGATTACTTTTTAATTACATATTATTTTGAGAAGTGTTCGCTAATGAATATTTGAAATGTTATATCAGCGATGAGACTTTTTAATTTTAATGTATATTCTCTTAAAGTATTTGTAAGAATAACTAACTCCCCACTATTTTTTTAAAATATTGTGATCAATTAGTGACATTAAATGTTAATTTAAAATCACGATGATTCATAATAAAAAGATAATAATCAACTGATATATAGAATGTAATTGGAAAGTGCTTACTCGCTACATTTCGTAAATTCTAAATATGATAATCATCTGGAGTGATCGGTCTCAACATTAAATTATTAAACATTATTAAATTTTAAGGAAATGAATTTCTTGGATCAAACCTCTAGTATAAATTTTCGGCATATTTTGAGTACCTACAAAATGCTTTTTCTTATCGCTATTTTGTCTTTTATGACAAAAATTTCACTTTTATACACTTTATGTAGCAATCTCAAGTATACACACAATTTTGAGCTAGGTGTTGTTCGAAGCACGAAATTTAATTTAACACATTTTTTCTATAACATAAGTATGGTTGTAACGATGCTATTAGCTTGATGGCCAGTAAATATTTAACTAATTTTCGGTTTTTGTTTTAAGCAAAAACTTTTGGATGTCCACAACGTTTCCAGAATTAATTATAATCAAAATCAAAGACTGCGTTGAATTTAGATACTACGCTTTCAGAAATTAATCCAAGTGTACCGATATAACTAACGTACTGTATGATTTTTGTTTTGAACCTGAATATCCATTTTTGAATGTAAAAGACTAGATGTATTAAAACTTATCTGGGAATTTATTAATAATATATATGCATATTTATTTTATTTTCATTCAAGATTTTTAACACGAATATGGATGTAAATTACTTCAAAAATTTTGATAATCAGAACCAGAACAAGGTCAAACCTTTTCTATAAAAGTCATGAAATATCATCATTTAGTTTTTTATTAGTGAAATTCCACACAGTGCTTAAGTATTTATCCACATTTTTTAATGCATCGAGAGAATAATTCACAGATCTAAACTTTCTTATTTCCATAATGGAAATACTTGACACAAAAGCGAATGTAGAGCCAAGAAATCATTTTTGGCCAAATTAAATAGAAAACATCTAATTTAACCAAATATTTTTTTTATATGTTTATTTCTCACATATTATTTGAAATATATTTTTCAAGAAAGAATGCAAATGTATTTTTAATTATATGTAATATTTTAATTTTTTAAAAAAAAATATTGCTAAAAAACCAACATGATTATTTATATTCGATGAACCTAATTCTGAATAGTGATAATTACTTTTAAAAATGTAATTTAGCTTTTTTGGAAACGGGTTTTTATTTTTTACATCTTTTCAGCAAAAAAGTGATTTAATGTAATTATTTCATTTTGATGCAGCTTGAGTTCTATAAGTGATAATAATTAATTTTAAAAACACTGGTAACTCTCAAATTATGACATCAATATTTTGTGACAGATTGGTTATACACTGGATGCAACATTTATCAAAACAATTCCAACCAAATCAGCATTTATTCTAAATAAATTTCATGTCAAATTTTTTTCTTTTGATTTAAGGCTTATCGAGCGCTAAATAAAAGGATATAGAAACAGAAAAATGAATTTAATGAAAGCATAACTTATCATTGATAATCTCTCAAAGTGTAAACTTTATGAGATAAGTAGAGTATTAACTGAGGGAAGAATTCACGGAGACAGAAAGGGTGGGAAAGTGTACTTAAACTGGCCATAGAAGAAAAAAATCTAATTTAAATAATAAAATATAAGAGGATTTTACGGTTCGTCTCGCTGATATAAAAAATAGATTGATTGAGTATCATAATATTCAGACATTAATAAGCGCCATCTCAAAAGAACCAAGAGTTTTCTATAATTTTGGAATAATTGAAAATTCACATGATGGAAAAAATTTTGAAAAGGTTTAGTTTGAAACAAGTTATGATCTCACAAAACACAAAACGGTTATTTACAACTGGATATTTCCTATTTATTTATTTGATAAAGATGGGGTTACCGTATCTATTAAAGCCTAATTTGGTAAAACACCTAGAGTGGAATTTCTCACAAAGTATCGACGTTATACGTTCAAAAAAATAATAGTGTTTCTTGTTATACACATAAAGAAGAAATCATTTATTATGAAACATGGGATAAAACTTACGGTAGGAAAAATTTTGGGGAATAGATAACAAAATATTTGTAAAGAACCTCTGAAAGTAACAAAAATAATGCAATTTATAAAATTATGTTCCTTTCCATTTAGTTACACATTTTGGTCACCAAGTTCTGTTTCTTTGCTTCTATAAACTTTATCCTTAGTCTAGTAGAACAAGTTTTATGACAGTAAAACCGATAATTTAGAGGAAGGAACCAAGAAAGGTGGATATAAATTTGGCTGTAATACATATTTATCGTTATTCCATAACGAAAGAAATCATAAAAAGTCATAGTAATTGTAAAATGAAAGAAATGAACGCTATTAAGTTGTTTAAATAAAATGTTAAATATAGGAAATTATTATTCTAGTTTCCTTTCGAGATAATAATTAAGCGTTCGTTTTAGATATGATTTGATTTTGAGGAGTTCGATTTACTCTCTAGGGTTTCCATTGTTTCGGTATTGAATGTGAAGAGGGATTTGGAATGATCATAATATTGTTGCTTCATGTCGGGTCTTGAACCAGTGATGGAAGACATTTTTAATTAATACAATTTCAAAATAATTTGACTCCCAATACTTCTTTATGAGTTTTTTTTATATATCTATTCCTTTGCGTGGCCATTTATTGGATTACATGATCCATTGTTTTGTTGAATCATTCATATGGTGGCACCAGAGAGTTGTAACAGCTTTTGTAACTTCTGAAAATCGGAAAATATATTAATGTAAATTCGTCTCCTTACTGAAATTTTCTTCAGTATCTTACGTGTATGTACACATTTTCTCATTTGTTATATTGTTCAATAGGTTTGATTAAAGCAGCAATCCCAAATATTTTTACTTCATATCTGTACTATATCCAACTAAGAAATAATCAGCACGCGCCCCGCCCGCATAGCGAGGTGTAGAGATAATCTAATCTAAATACTAAATATATAACAATATCCGTTTAAAATTATGCAGCTCTGGTTGCAAATACTCGAACTTTTCCTCAGTAGTAAAGGGCATAAAACGCAAACTCGTCTAAATTTAATCAAAAAAGATATTTACTTCACATTCTTGTATAAACGTAAAAAGATAAAAATTTAGAAAGAAATATAATAGATTGATATCTATAAAAACAATTTTTCTTGTTAAAATATAAACAAATATAACTAAGAACGGTTTTCAGAACCTTCTGGAGGATAATATATTAATACTGTAAGAGATTCACAAAAAAGTAATTAAACCTCGATATAGACCTTAGACGAAGGGATTCGGAACCAATGAAAAGGACCCTGGATAAGATACGTATATTTTCACAATTTGATAATGAAGAAGCCGAATAAAATATAAGAACAAGGAAAATATTGTAAATAATCAAATAAATAGTGACGTCATCATATCGTATTATTTTTAAGATTTAAAGGTATAAGTTAGCTGCGCATGAACCTCAACTAGATTTTTATTTATTGCTTTATCTGTTTGTTTCGTTATAATACACATAATAGTCAAACATTTAACAAAATATATCCCGAATTCACATCTAATTATACATAGGAAACTTTTTCAAATACACCAATGAAATTTTAAAAGAGCTTTATGATTTGTAGGTTCCTGACTTAATTTTTCTAAAAAAGTAATACAAAGTGTTATCATTCCACAAAGAAGATTCACTGTACCAATCTTCAATTTGCGAGGAATATTGATATTCCACAATATTGTTATTAGAAATTCAATTTAACATTTTTCAGATTTAAAAATCACTCTGAAAGGCATAAACTAATATGAAATGCAAAACTAAGCATGTACAAAAATCTATGTGTAAAACAGTTTTGTTCAAAGCAAAAGTATTCATATGAAATACAAAAAAATATTAATCCTTTTTTATCAGGACAGAGAAAAGGGCATATTTCATAACAAAAATATACAAAGCTGTCAATCAGGCTTTTCATAACAAAAAATATAATTATTTTATATAACAGCGGATGAATGAAATTTCCTAACAAAAATTCTAGAGATCTTTTCTGATGAAGTTATTCATGGTTAGTGTCAAAGGACATGCTAAAATTGTCACGGAATACGTGAATATAAAAGATATTACATATTTTGGATATTAGTTTTAACGATTACTCATTCTATAATTTTAATGTATAAATTATTTACACCTAGATGCTATTTAATAAAATTATTATTTTTTGAGTATGTGGAATTAGGTTTAAACTTATATATTTTGAGTAAGCAACCTAGTATCGGAATACTCGTCCAAATTGTTCAAAAAATATTGAATCAATAGAGAGCATAACCTGCTTATACAGCGAGATCTAAAATAATTAAAATATTCTTTTTACAATGAAATTCAATAGCAGTCATAATGATAAGAATTGCTACAGGCTTCTAGGGCAAACCCTGATAATGTTATATATACTCATAACAGTGCTATAATAAGCTGATAACAACTACTTTCCATAAGATAAAGCCTTAATTTCCACTCAGAATCCAAAAACAGTTCAACGCCACTACGCCCTCCCTATTTACATCTAGGTCGGCGAATTGGTTGCACGTGCAAGACACGGCTAGTGGTGGCACGTGAAAAATATTGCATTATTATGTATATTGATTTATTTAGAGTTTAATTTTTGGCTAAGTGTAACCCTGCAAGGACAAAAGGTTGACCACCCCTTTACTAAAATATATTAAACGCACAGACGAGTCAGCTCTCAGATATATAGAGTTAGTTGCACATCTAAACCATCTACAAATGTTCAAAAATCGATAGGATAATATCCATAACACAGATCTCCTGCGATTCGGTCGATTATTGTGATAATATTTTTTATGAATCCAGATTCTTTCAGAAAGCTTTGATCAACATATTAAAATGTGTGGTACAAAAAATCCATTTATAAAATCTAAAACTACACTAACAATAACCTAGACTAAAAACAAACGACTTAAGCCAATGAATCCAAAAAAGGTTCCAATATCAACAACAGATTCAAAATTACCAAAGGGGTTCTTAATCTTATTATCCAAATAACGGTTCACTTCAATCCCATTATATCCTATTGGGAACTTCAGTCGATAAACAACTGCAACGGGCCCAATACTCAAGCAATCAAGCCTCCTTTGTCCGATTGAAAAGGAAATGTCATTAAATTTGCCTTCAAGATCTTGATCAACAAATAAACCTTCACTAAAGTAATTATTACGACAGTGTTTCTACAGAATATTTTAATCATAAAAAATATCCTCAAACAAATGCATCCTTGTACGTTTCAAAGTTAGGACAATTCTTAGAACCATAAAGAAATACAGCACCACCCAACCCAATTCCCAGAAGCAAATTTGAATCTCGGGCGTAAATATTTTTAGTTTCCAACAACTGATTTTTTATTTTAAAGTACGACCGTTTTCCAAACGATCTAAAACTCTTTAAGAGAGACGGGATAGCCATACCTGACAACCGTGCCTTGTCGACTTAAGTCGAACCGATTTGACTTGATGCCCCGTTATGAGGTCACTTTCCTAACCAGGACTTTGAGCCATGTTCTGTTTGTTAAATTGTCTTTTATTGCCTAGGAGTCTTATCGGGACCTGCTAAAGACTAGTCTGACCTTTCTTTTGGATAAGACAGAAACACAGATCATTAAAATAGAAAGCTTAGGTGTTTTTGAGTGTCCTAAGCGTGTGAGGGCGCACGGTCGGTATTTTACCAAAGGGAGATGGTTTTTACTGGATGTTGTAGCTAAAAGTGACGATATTTGGAAATTTAAGAACCATCTGAAAGATGATTTGAATGTTCTTAGAATGAATCATTTTCAAACGGAATTCTTCTTTCCAAAAAGTACAGGTTTTAGAGAGAGTTGCAGGGACATGACATGGAATGAAGAAACTATTAGAGAAGATTTTAGACGTAAATTTTAGTCATTTTCCATTCATATAATTATTTTGATACTTAGATCAAATCTATGAAAATTTTGTTCCCACTGTGAAAGGGGAACCAGAACGTTATTTCAAGTTTAAAGCCATCTAACTGATTAAGGGAAATAGCGGTAATTCTTACTTGTGAGCTATTGCTTGTCACCACGTACTGATCTTTAAAATTAATAAAGCAAAATATTTTTTTCTTGGTGTCATAAATTTTTCACCTTCAATTCAGATCACTTTAAAGCTAATTAATCTGTTTTTAAATCTGTGCCTCTCGTATTAAAACTTTAACCCCGATTCGAGTGATCTATGGTACACACACAGATCCTGCATTTTATACCACATGTTATTTTCGATCTTAAATTCATAATGGTTTATAAAAATTTTATTTCTATTTACTTAACCATGATATTTGTGTTAAAAATCAAACATGATAGCAAATATAGTGCACATGAAAGCATATATTCTGAATTAGTGTTGAAAAGACAGTAGGTATATTTATGAATTTTACACCTTAATCACACTGTTTTTATGTTTTCTTTCAACTTATTGCAGGCATGATATGCAAAGTAATCAGGAAGGTTAGATCATTGAGTTGTACAAATCTTCCGAAATGTACTGATCTATCACTAATACCATCCTTTATTATTCAAATCAGTTTTGTGATTATTTTTTTAAAAATTTTGGTGCAAAGGAGGCTTTATGTTGATTCGGATTCGTTGTATGTGTTGGAGCTGGTATAGATGACTATTATTACAAAAGAAATTCTAACTAGATATGTAACCGGGATCCGTTTTTGTGACACTGAATAAAATCGCTAAAAACAAAGCATATTGACATCCCTTATAGTAGTAACAAAGATGGATAATAAGAATCAATAATATTAAAAAATATAACCAATCGGGAAAATAACCATATAATAAAATATTTCATAAATTATCTTATTACTTAAAGGGTGTCTAATGGATAGTACTGTAAAGGAAAAATACTTTTGGAACCTTATTTTTTTATTAATGTTACGTGTATTTTAATATATGTTTCACTTTTTAATATCTTAAAAAATAAATAATTACACAGTTACCTCTATATGAAATTTTGGGATACAAGTTTTAGCTAAAATTTTTAAGTGGTGGCAGGATTGAAAAGAAGTGTGAAAAATAATGACTCGTAAGATTAAATTATTTATTTTGTCTCAGTGAGAACGTATAAATGCTTGTCCAAACGTAAGCCAAATTAAAAATTTTTTTCATGGGATGGGCAAAGAAATTCCCATTAATGGCTTTGGTAAAAATTTTTTGGTGTAACAATTACCGACTTTCTCAAACATGAAATTACGTAAATACTATTTAACGAATTTTTTTATGGTGATATGATTTAAAATATGCAGTTATTAGTTTGATAAAACTCTATGATTATATTATTTTAGTAGCTTAAAACCGTGTGACCATATGAATTACACTTTAGTAGCGCTTTTAAGCAAAATATATATAAAAAAAACCTTCATTAAATTAACAAATAATCTCAGAGGCTATTCGGGCAAAGCAAAACCGCACTATGAAGGATTTTTTGTAGAACGAAGGCCAAGAAACTGGTAGCGTTGCCCTAGCACAAGGGTAGGTAATGGGGGTCGT
>LDMZ01021311.1:0-11225 GCA_001455285.1 Sphaeromyxa zaharoni | reverse complement strand
TTTTTTTTGCAAGAAGCGTATTTTATTCTAACCACTAAGATTTACTAAAGTTGGAGGGAGATCTGGGCAGTTTTCAAGCAGTAAAACTGCTTTTGCCTCCAAATTTCCGTTCTCAAATAACTTCTCACTAATGGTACAAACATTTGAGGAACCAATCGTGGAAGATATCTAATGTCATCCATGCATTTTTACTGTTTCTATAATATAAACCCAAATTGTTCATGTTCTTTTGATGGAAATAGCCTGGAGATCTAAACTTCCCTATGAATAAAGGCTTTGATTTATGTGAACCAAGTTTATTCACAAAAAACAACAGTGGCACAATGTATTTGATTTTATTGAACCCGAGCCTTTGCTTTTCTGACTTGCAAGCCAGTATCCGTTCTGGGAGCACGCGATAACACAGCCCTGTGTCATCAGATTTATACACTTGCTCAGGCACATATCCTTCTTCATTCAGTAACTGTTTCAATTTCTGTGCATAGTGACCTGTTGTCTCACTGTCTGCAGATTGAATTTTGCGAGAAATTACCAGCTTTCTGATACCATGCCTTTTCTTAAATCGACTAAGTCACCCCTTGCTAGCGTTAAATTCGATCTCTGATACCCAGCGGTTTAAATCAAGCTCTTTTTCAGCTTTAACCTGGCCTTTAATAATTTCCCCATATATAGGAGTTCCACCTGCTCTTTACTGAGTAAACAAAGTAAGTACAGCTTTCTCTTGAAGACCATCGGCAGCTCGCTTTAGTCATTTACTTTGTAAGCCCTCATTTTGATCAAAATAACTTGTAGCAACACGTAGGTTTCGCTCAGCTCCAATCCAGTAACGAAGCTTTGACTCCGCAACACCAAGTGTTTTGACACTGCTGTTTGACTTCTTCCAGTTTTAAGTAAACAAAGAGCTTCAAATTTTTCTATAACTGACGAAGATTTTCTTTTCATTATCCATGGTTGAAAAAATTCAAAAAGAAATCAGGAATATTACTTTTAAATTGTACCGACTACGGTGAAGTTTAATCCATGGATTGTTTGTGTGCGCAACTAACATCAACCAATCGATACAGTGCTGAAGTTTGCATTTGATTGGCAGCACTTGACTTCCTTGGATTGGCTTAGCCGAACAGCCAATTAAAAAGCGAGCCTCGATCTTGTTCGACGTGCCCCGTGTATTTAGGTTCATGACTGAACATAGTGGGAAGCTGTTAGTGACTACCCTAGATATATCGTACCAATTTGGGTTACACGATAAAACCGAGTTATACCGAGTCGTGTTATATCGGTTCGACAGTGTATTAGGTGTATTTTTTCCTTTAATTTAGTGTTTCATTAAGAAATTTTACACCGAATAAATAACAGAGCACTTTTCCTGTAATCTATATCATACATTGATCTTAATATATATAAATTCAATTAAATTCACGATTTCAGTTAGTTTTTTTCCAACAATAATGGAAATACATCATATATATTCATTTACCATGTTAAACAAGTAAAAATATATATCCTGGCAAATATATGTTAAAAATTTGAAAATTATTTAATGGTAAAAAGTGGTGGATGTTTATTGTTTTCTATTTTTGCATTTTGTAAAACAATCTACATTATCGCTGCATTTTAAAAGAGAAAATACGAGAAATGTATGTATTTTTTATTTTAAATTTATAAAGCATTGATAAATTGGCCACACTATATAAAAATGTAAGGATTTACAAAAATACCTGAAATGTAACAGACATTTTATAGTAAAATATTATCAATAGATCTTATCTCGAATTTGGCTGGGTAAATCAATTTTAATGCATATGTTAAAAATATATTTATTATAATATTTAATCATTTGCAAAATTACATTGCATCATCAGTTATTTGAAGAAGATAAATGTCAATAAAAATTTTATAGATATGATTATTTTTATAATTCCTTCAAGAAAAAAATTTTGAATGAATTTTTGATGCTCCGTTTAAAAAGAATATGGAGGTTATGAAATGGATTCTAAGATGTGATTGAAAAAGAAATGTAGATTTTTTAATTTATAGAACTTTAACGTAGAAACAATATGTGACAAGAAGATTACTGATTTATTATTAATATACACATAATTTCAAAATAATATATGATGACATATTTTGTTAAAAAATGTAGTTTTAATTTTTACAGAATCCCTATTAATTCATTTAGAGATCAAAAAGTATGCTAGTTCCAGTTGATTGGTTGTAACAATATTTAAACTCAATATATGCTAAACTTTATTAAATTGCACATTTGAATATAAAAAAGTTATCTAACTTCATATTTTACAATTCAATAATACCAGAAACAATATACTAGTGTAGAATTATATATTTCTCCTGTAATAGGTTTGGACGTTAACAAAAATTTATTGATTCAAAAAATTCAATTAAAATATAAATACACTAATTAGTCTAAGGATTTATAAAAAATATCAGTTTTATTTAAGTATATATCTCCGCAAACGTTTAACTCCTGATAGAATTTTATGATACTACAGTTCGGATATATTTTAGGAAATAAATATCTGAATCTAATACATATATATTATATATTTAATATGGATATCGTTCCAATTATAGAACTATTCTGAATTGGTATTGAAGTATTCATTATTTGAAAAAATTCAAAATTTAATAAGTTTTAAAGTATATAAATTTCTTTTTTAAAATAATATATTTTTTATTAACATCTTCGTTCGAAGTTTGTTCAAAGCCGACAAAATAATTGCTTTACGATTAATAGATCAATAAAATATTATAAAAACAACATAATCAAACAATCCATGTGTAATATAATAAATTATAAGAATTACTTACTTAAACCTTTGTCAATATAAACGTACAAATATACGAAAACAAATACATGTTTCAAAAATAAAATTTTAAATCACATATGACTTTACTGATCTATCTGGAATATTATATTAACTGAGTAAACCGATATTTATTAATGGAAGCTTCGTGGTAAAAAAATATAAAAAAGATCATCATGTAATTTATAAATTTAAAAAATATTAAAAAATATTCACTAACAGAATTTGTAATATTACGTTTATAAAAATTATATATCATAAATTTTAACTTTCCAACTCTAAAATGGTTAAAGAATTGAAAAATATGCATCCTTGATTTATTTTTTAATCTATAATTATTTACAATTTGAGTAAATACGTGGTTATTTATTAGATTTGATATAACTGGTAAAATTTCAATTTTTAAGTTTAGAAAAAGAATATTTATGATAATATATATTAAATTAGATGTCATAATATAAATAATACCTCCAAAAACATTCATTTTCAAGTGTTTTGAATAATGCCGATGATTAATGTAAAAAATCTCGAGTATGACGATTGAATACGCTAAAATATTTTTTACAGGAAAGGCATATTATATATATCAAAGTGCCTGTTATAGTAATATATGTACACATAAAGAAGACGCATAGAGAGCAGTTCAATCCTTAATTATTAATTATTACGGCCGATTGCGGAGATCGAGTTTAAGATTTAAGTTTAAAAAAAATTTATTTTTTAAATTTTGAGTTTATATTTTAAGACTAGTACAAAAACATTTTTCAAAATAAAAAAATAACTTATAATTACTTTCAAACGTGTTTTAGTGGCCTAAATAGTAATTATTATAGATTTTATTTGGAATTTTTTCTTAACCTTTATTGATTTCTTTTCGAAGTATAAAAAAATATAAAAAATTTAATGAATATTATTAACTTCAAACGATATATTCCAAATCATTTTAATTTTAAACAATGTTGATGTAACTTTTTTTGGAATGCTTATTTGTCATATAATCGAATAATTATTTTAGTAAAAACAACATAATTTCCCCCATAATATTCAAAAAATTTACCAAGTAATATTCGTTATATTTTTAAGTTATATTTATTTCAACATTTTTATTGCTTTTATAATTTAAAAAAAATTATATAAATCTAATTTTAAAATAATTGGCACAGCGGTATTCATCAACAAATACTAAAAAAGATATCATTCTTTAAAATATTTGTTTATGAGATAAAAGAATTTAGTCTCACATTAAATAAAAATACTATAACTGGTAAATAAAGCATCTTTAACAAACCATGCAATGTTGAATCAAGCTTCAAATTTTCTAAAATTATAGATTTGATGAAGATCAATTTAATACTTTTAAAAAATTAAGATTTACACACCCATTTTCCATAACTTTGGTGATTTTATAACCAAGCAGATTTTCTATATAATATGTATAATTCGAATGTTCGGTTTTTGTCAAACCAAATTTTATCGAAATATGACGCAAATAATTAAAAAAAATTATTATCCTCAATTCACTTTAGGCATAATATAAAAAATCTACGTTGTCGTATCTCTCCCATAATAAAAGTTATTATATGGGGTACATGTGGTGCATAGCAAAAATATAGGTTTCAACTATTGAAGTATCTAAATATTCATAACAATTTTTTTATAACCATATACCTCTAGAGTAAACTTCTTACTTTAAAAAATTTATATTCAAGCCAAATTTGTTATGCGGAGGACAATAATATTTTTCTTAGTGCTCGTCTCAAATTAAAAATTACGAATTATGTAAAATATTCAATTTTATTAATTTTATTTCACAAATTGCTGACCTACATTCTATGATCTCTTTACCGCTGGTTTTGAAAATCTAGTAAAATTTCAGGATCATCGAAGAATTTATAATGTTAAATCGTATATATACTCTTATTCTACCATAATTATACACGTAATCATGAAGTGAGCATTTTAATGTTTGAATATATATATTGATATAAATTATATTTTTAATAAAACATCCAAAAAAGTCAAATTTATTGAAAATTAAAGCAGTAACCTTATGATAGTAAAGGTAGTATCATTATATACTGAAAATAGTATTAAATTAACGTCTTACGTATAACATACTCCCTTATAACTAGTAGGAAAGAATATATAAAAAATTACATTGCTTGGTATAAATGTTTTTGTAATAGATACTGTTTGTAATAAAAACAATATTAATTCAACAATATTTTAATAAATAAAAATATAATAAAGCAACAGTGTAAAAATAAGCATGGGTTTTCAAAATAAAATTGCATTTTAATTATTTATAAGATTATTTTCATGAATTCAAAATTGAATAAATTACGAAGGAAAAAATTGTATATTTCTATCATTTAATATTTTACATAGCAAAGGTAGAAAAAATACTTCTAAATCAGAAAATAGCGTATGATGAAATATTTTTATAATAAACTATATTAAGAAAAAAATGAAAAAAAACATATCAATTAAATTTGAATTTAATAATTATATATATTAATTTTTGTAAACAAAGCAATAGCTTTCAAAATGATTCGATTGATAAACAGTTGAATCTTAAAAATACATATTGATTTTAATAAAAAGTGTTTTACATGAACTTTCTGAATATTTTATCTTGGGCTCGTCATGTTAGTAATTATAAAGCATCAAAGCTTACTGATATATCCAATATAATTGTAATATAATAAAGTAAACTCATTCCTTCATATATGTCCTATTTTTATATAAAAAATAATAAAATGTTTTTAATTAAACGTTGATATGCATGATAACAAATATTTTTTAACAAAATCCAGAAAAACTTTTTTTTAATTAATAAGAAATACAACTTGTGATCATTGTTTTATTATGATCTACCATAGCATGTATACTTAATTAATCTTTTAGAAATTTACCATGCCCAACAGCGATTGCATAAGTCTCTCTTAATTTGGACAAATTTATTTTGCATATAAAAATATTTTGTGTTGTAATAAAATAAAATGGATCAAAGTAATAACATTATGAATAAATATGATTGATTGTAACTTATTTTTTTACTAATCATAGTTGATTTTTTACGAACGAATGTATTAAAAATTTAAACATTTTCTTTAAATTATAATGGGTTTAATTTCTGTATGCAAGTATTTATTATTTCATTAAACCAATATTTTATTTAAAATTATATTACCACATTACATTTTAGATATGTAGGAAAGACATTGGAAAACCGATCTCTTGCATTTCGATTAATAATCTATCAGCCTATTCTGCTATATACACAGTGAGAATCTTGAATGACACTTAACAAATTAGCGGATATTCATTCTAAGTTAGGTTTTGTATATATTTAAATCCATGTGTTTCGGAGAGAAATTATGTGAAAATTTTTTGATAAAGATCTAAGTTCTATTAAATCATCAAAAATTCAATTAAAAAATTGATATATTCCAAAAATCTAGTATCATTATTATATTGCTCCCGTTTTAAAGCCTTTAGTTAATGTATGGAGCTGCAACAACCTTTGAAATTTTACACTTCTATATGTTTTTGAAGCTTTAAACTATTAATATCTTGCTAAAATCCTTGCAATAACATTTAAGCTGCTAACACTTCTAAAAAAAATATAAAAAACCGATTAAATCAAAAAAATTAGAAATTATCCTTGACACAAATTTCCGAAAAAAAAATTTGTCATATTTTTAGGCTACTTTCTGATGGTAAATTGACGGATTGTAATTCATTTACAGTAGATGAATATGTACTATATATCATCTATTGAAGAAGAAATAACATAATAATACACTTTTACAAAGAAATTGATAACTCTGAACGGATCAAATAAAAATATAAACAGAGATAATATTGGAGTATAAAAATAAAGTTTCAGAATTTTTTTGCTTAAAATATTTGTCAATTTTAAATATTCAGAGAATGTATTAAATACAACTAGAATTGTTGTGCTAAGTTATATAAAAGTGTAATATTACCAAAATTTATGATACGGCATTATTTCCATAACTTATTTTTTAATAGTTTTTCATATTTTATAGACATTGAGGAAGATCTCCAATTTTACAATTATATCTAGAATATAAAATTTAAATAATAAAAGGAGATATTTAATTCTGTCATTGATTTAGCAAATTTTTTAGTTTTTAGTTTATTTTATCTTTTTTGAAAACATTTTTTCCGAGTTATTAATTTTAATTCCATTAATTTAAAAATCTAAATGAATACTTGCTTCATTATACGATAACTAAATGAGACTACAATCTCATTAGTATATAGGTTGAAGAATTTGTCTCGTTTGTTTATATATTTTAATATTCGATTGCATAGAAATCATTATATCCTCAAGAATGGAATCAAGAATTTATATTTTTCAAATAACTTATTAATGATAATTGTTAGTATTTTGCGGGTTTTTAATATATAGATTTACTTTTAAAATATTTATTTTTATACATTCAGATAACACCTATAATGTCTTAAGTGGCATGATCTAAGAATCAATACAAGATTACTACGATTATAATATTTGATTCAAAACTTAAACGCAAGGTGTTTTCGGTCGAATTGCTACATGTCTCCGAGTTTTAATGGTAGGATTATCTAACGCAAAATGTTACTTCCTAAATTTACTTTAAAAATTTAATTATTTTTCCGAATCTTTGCTGACATATGCTAACCTCTACCATCTAATGAAAAGATAGCATTTCTAGTTACGATTAATTTTGTTTTAGATTTTATAAAAATCAAGACGCATAACAGTTTCTAAAATTCATCATAATTAATAAAAAAAATAGATCATCATTTATCTTAGAATATAAAATATTATTTTTATGGTTGTATAAAAAAACGATTATTAATTGAATTCTATGTTTAATGCTGGTACAAGTTATTAATATAATAATTTATGAATGACAATTATGTATTTGATGCATGTGAAAATTCATTTTTTCTTGTATTTAAAACGTCATAAATAAAAATTCCACTTAATGATTCGAAAAAATGTGAAATAAACATTAAATAACTGATATAATCTTTATTAAGAATGAAGTATCCCCACGTAGGCATTATATCATTCATGCAAAAACGAAAATTTATATTTTTCTATTTTATCGAAAATAAAAGTTTATATAATTCAAAATGGGATCAAAAATGGGGCATTAAAATTATGTTAATTTCTCCCGTTGAAAGAATAGATTTTAATGAAAAAATACGTTACGTGTATTCGATTCTTTAAAGCTATTCCATAAAACTGTAATATTATAATTTCATCATATTCAAAACTATGGTGTTTTTTATTTAAAAAATTTTATATCCGGCAGTGAAACTTGTTTTTATCTCAGTTATTTCAAACTTTGCATAAAAAATTTTTTTTTAATCTACTCGTTAAATTTATTTTAAAAAATCCAATTTTATTTTTTTCCGACGCTACTTCTTAAATTTTATAGACATAAATACGAACAAAAATGTTGAGGAAATACTCGGATTTGATCGGGTGACGTAGATATAAATGGTATATTACTTTGTCACAGTTTTTTGTTTTTACCATTTTTTTTGTAATATATACCTTAAATTTAATACACCCAGTAAAATTAAATTCAAAAAATAAGGCAATATAGAATAGCCATTAATTAATTTAAAAAAATATATTGTTGATTGAAGTAAATTTTTTTTATACCTTTTACCTAATGTAATATGTTTATTGAGAAATTACTTAAGAAAGAGATTGTTAAATCCAAAATAAAAGGTTTCACGAATGAACACCAATAAAATTAAAAACAAAAAAAATTTTTTTAAATTCATACACTATCGTAATCACGCATGTCTTTATTAGATTTGGTTGTTGAAAGTATTCCAAAATGGATTTCTCCATTTGATACAATTTTTATAAATTTAATCATTTGATAGAATTTAATTTATTAATTTGAACATCTGATTTTTTGTTGTTTTTTCTGCTAATTTTTTATGAAAATTGGTTCCTAGAAAAAAATTATATTAAATTTTCTTTCAATTTTTGGAAATTTTTTCCAATAATTATTAAATCCAATAAAATAAAAAAATTAGCGGAATATTTCAAAAATCTACTGCAGAAATATATATATTTTATCCCTTCACCCAATATTTAAACCCATCAAGCAATAACTTACAGCAACTTATGATTATATGTTCATTATTTATCATGAAAAAAAATTTAAATAGTTTGTGATACGAAAATCTAATGTAGCCTTCCCGAATTTATTTTAACTGATAAATATGAAAATGCCATTTTAGAGATTAATAACTAAGTAAATAGTACATTACCTTCATTTATTGGCATAAGAACAACTGGAAAGATCTTTTTGGATCAAATTGTAAAATAAAATTATATAGATTTTAAAACAATCTACTGTTCTAATGATATATAATGTTTGAAAATAGCAACATCATATAGTTCATCATCCATGCTTCCTCGAAGAAATAATTGAATAGATTAGCGACATCAAAATTAGCGCAACGGTTACAAAACTCGTTAATAATACTCGAATTAGAATCATTGGGGGTTTCCAACTGTCTGAGATTCTATGTAATTTATAAAATATAGTTGTCTTAATTATAAAAAAAATAACGAAAAAAAACATGGGCCAATGCAAAAGCAATTGGAATATAATACGTATATCACCCCATTAAAATATTTATAATTTAATATTGAATAAAAATTCAATGATTAAACGACACTACTTAGTAAGTTTAAAAATATTAAAACTAATATATATATATATATATATAAAATTCATTCTTTTCTCTAACAGTTTTTTCAAAATCGTGTTTCAATATATTTATTTTTAACCGTATAGATATAAATACTGAACCCCTTGTCAAAAGTGTAAAAAAATATATCCAAAGCAATATTTTCAGAGGTATTGGATCGAAACATCAATATAATAAAAATTAGATTTTTAGCAGAAATTCATTAGGAGCATCGTAATTTTTTTTAATCATTGGAATCAATTCCTCACATTTTTAAGAAGTGAATTTTTTAGACAAATTTTACTATTATTTCTGCATGCAAACAATTAATTATATTTAACAATCATAACTATATTTTCAAATAAAATATTTTGAATAATCGATATATATATATATATATATATATAAATTTAAAGCATTTATAGACACAGAAACAGTTGAAATAAAAAATTTATACTTGATATTCAACACAACGGAATTTTGAGTAAATATATTACTTTTAATCCAAAACTTAGTATAAACACTCCTTTGAAGATAACACAATAGTATAAAAAGTGCACTATTAGAATTGTAAAAAGACATCGACATAGCTTAAAGCATTGCAGGAGCATACAATTAAATGAAGTTTCTAGACATACAGTAGTAAAAATTATTTTAATATATTTTATTAATCTTCCTATAATTGTTTATTACAATTAAAAAGATATAAAAAATTAGATATTAATTTTCAAAGATGACGGACTAGAAAAATAGTAAAATATAAAGGCAAACAGAGCTAACACAAAATTGATATTTCTTGATTATAAATTTAAAATAACAGGCATGGCAAGCTTAAAGGATATATATATTAAAACATGATCTCTACCAAGGAAAAAATTGTCATGAATTCAAAATGCAAATATGTAGTAGCCTGTCAATTTTATTTTTCACGGTATTTATGAATCTCGAACATCCTCATTTAAACAATTTTACAATCTACTCTTCCTTGCTAATATTTTTAGTTGAAATTTCAGTAAAAATAATGAGAAATATAGCGAAATGTAAATTCTCATCAAAAATATGTTTGATTAACACCAAGTACAAAAATATTGCTGATTAATCTACATTATACTTGAATTCTGCAAAAATTTCTAATATTTGTTTTATTTTTCAATTTTTAGAAAAAAAAGTTTCTATTATAAAATAAAAAAATTTATAATTTCACTAAATTAATGGATAAATTTAATCAAAAGAATGCCTTACAATGAAACAAGTATCGAATCTATGTAACAGTTTTAATATTAAATTATCGATCCACATAAGGAGGTGACTTATAGCTCACAAATTTTTAATTCTAAGTGAGAACTTATAATAAACGGAATAATTCTTTGTGCAGCGCATGGATTACTTGTTTATTAAAAATTATTTAAATATAAATACATTTAACGTTACCAAACCAAATTTTTAATGTCTCAGAAGTAATTTTAAAACAACCTTGCCAATCCCATGGTATTTCTAGCCATAACATATTTCATGTACATTAAAAATCCGACAAAAAATTTATATTTGTTTAATAGTTCTTTTAAGTATAGTTAAGCAATAAATCATCAATAGTCATAAATTCCAAATATACATCGATGATAAAAATTAAACAAATTAGTATATATATATAAAATTTTT
>LDMZ01021309.1:0-11747 GCA_001455285.1 Sphaeromyxa zaharoni | reverse complement strand
ATATCTAACTGTCCCTTCCGCAGCCGCCCGCTTCATTATATCAACATGGGCGCGTCGTGTATGCGCACAACAGAAGTCTAAAAACTCTGTTTTTATACAGTAAGATATCAATCTTAAGATCTTTGCTTCTTCTAACTAATTTTTTTGGACAAGGGAGCACCATCTGCAACAATCTTTCTTCCCTTAAACGTAACCTTTATAAAGAATATTCTCGATTTCATTATAAATACGTTATATCACTACAAATTAAATTTTTTATCAAATGAAAATACGACAACTGAATCGTCCAAAAACATCGCATATTTCTTAGAGTTTTAAATATCTCAAATAGGCTATTATTACTTATAAAAATTTATGAAATATTTTTTATTGTTATCCATCTTAAGGTAGGTCATGTTGCAGTGCGCACACCTTGCCATCAATATATAAACTAGAGTAAACCTTCGCGGTGGGAGAGACATGTTTTTATATTCTCTAGTTTAGTTTGTTTTCTTTTTAATTGGGTGCAAATGAGAGGTCCTATCGGTGTTCACTTTGATCTAATTGAACCTGCCGCACCCAACAGGGTACCTCACATTTATTTCTTATTTACAAAATTTCTCAGATTCAGAGGACAAAACTCGTATACAGATTTAACATGGCCTATTTTAATAAGTATAATATTGTTCCCCAGGGATTCAGACAAAAGATTCACAGCATAGTAAAATAGATAAGACTTTACGTACAAATTAACATAATTTCTTATTTGTATACAATAGTATATGTGGCTGTGTATTGCTTTATCAGAATAAAACTGGATGTCTATTTGTTACTTCATCCCTTTATTCTTTATGACTTCAGCTGACCTTGATTAGTTGTTTTCAATAAACTTCTGAATTAGTTTTCATATTTTGTTTTAGAGAGTTTTGAATGTATGATTACTTCCAAATCCAAAGTATCGAGTTCAAATGGTGCATATTTAGGGTAGCTTGATTTTGAGGGTGATTTGAAAAGCTAATTGATGTTTTAACCTTTTACACTTTAGTAAAATACTAACTTTTATTCTTCTTTTATGAAATATCCATGGAAATAAAATATTATATTTTTCTTGATTATTTCATCTTACATTTAAACCCTGTTTGAGGGATTTTCTTCAGAAAGATTTTGCAAAACTCAAGCGTCATATAGTAGTATGTCTGAAATCAATATTGGATGGTTCTTAATAGCGGTTTTAGATATTGTTGCGTTCTCTTAGAGACCTTCAAAGTTATAAGATAGCCATTAAATCCAGAATTATGCCCTACTGGAGGATAGAAGGCATATTTATAATAGTTCCTTTAAAACTAAATCCTAGGCTTAATAAATCCACGCACCAGATGCTTAAATTAAATAAACTGTCTTAAATAGTCTCAACGAGAGGTTACGAAAATATTCTAAAGATTTTAATATACTTCTTTTGAATTTCTTCCTTAATACATACTCTTTAACTATGAGTATTTTCCAAGTCCGAAATCAATTTGAAGTTCAAAATTTAGCATTTAAATTTTTTCATAAATCTGATTTCAGTTAATTTGTTACTATTTTTTATCCATATACTCTGCTCTTATAGCATTGTTCCTTTACGTTCTAAAGAGATGAAAAATATTATATTTTAATTTTTTTTCTATTCATAAAATCCTCAATGTATTGAAAATAACATAGTTACTCAACGGCTTTAGTATAATATACCAAAAATTTTTTAGTGTTTTGATTAAGTCCGATTACCTAAGATCATGTCTAAGTAATTAATGTTCAAGTGGTTAGAAAATTTTCCGGACAACCTAAATATATACATGTAATTGATAAAAGTATTACACATTATGTTGAAAACATTTGTAGATGTTTAAAATAAATTTGGAATGATATCAATTAAGCCATATTTTTTAAAATTACTCTTACATGAATGGCATTACTTTCAGATTTGCATTTTTTATAAGAAAGGTTATCTTTTAATTTTTTTAAATATTTTTGAATCTAACTTTTTAAAATTTTTACACCAATTTGGTAGAATATATTTACAATAAAATATTAAAATTCTGGTTAGAAAAAGTAAATATCAAGTTAAATGAAAAATATTAAATATTTGTATTTGACACTCTCACACATGCATTATTTTGAACAAATATGTTCAGCCGTTAAAAATCTGTATTTTACTATACTTTTCATAAAATTAATGAATAAACAATAATTTATTATACAAAATTGTGATGTGAATTATTATAAATTTTACATTTGTTGCTGATTCAAATAGGTATTAATTAATGATTGAATGCGTGGGTTAATCTATGGATAATCCAGCTATTCAACTGTGAATACAGTAAAGTTTCCATCAGCGTTCCCTGACTTAGACTTAGATGATCAAAAATGAATAGAATGGGATTGGCTATAAAGTATAAAAAATCTTTTGATAAGTTTTACACTTCATACAGTGTTGTTCAACAATTTGACAAATATAAGATAAACTTGAACATATAACCAATTGTTACAAGCACGTTATTTAAAAAATTTTGACCTTCAAATAAATATTTAGTTAATATAAAATTATGAGTCAGTGGATTCCTAAAACAAAGTTTGAAAAGTTAAATAGAAGAACAATAAATTATGACTAAAATGAATAAAAAGAGTGTAATAATAAGGTCGAATTAACTATTATTAAGAGTTTGTTATAAATGCTAAAAATTGATTATTACAGAGATTGAAAGTATATCCAAAGTAAATAGCTTTGGTTTCGTAATAGTTTTATTATTAACTATGAAAAAAACTATACTAAGAGCGGTTATAAATGATTGATAGATTCTTAGAAGAAATAATTTAAGAATCCTTAAGCTAGATTATTAAACTTTCATCTATTTCAGAAATAAATTTTATCTTTGAAAATTGTAGCTTACAAGAAGATAATAATACCATTTGTTTCATAAAAAATATTTAGTTCTACATTTATCATTAAAAATGATTTCAGAGTCTATAAAGCTCTTGTATATATCTAAAGATAAATGGAAAAATAAAATCTGCATTTATAAATTGCGCATTTTTTAATAATTGATAAGGTAGTTCTGTAAAATTTTTTCAATTAGCAGCTGGGATAATGGTTTTAATTAACTTTCAAAAATACTTAGGCCTTTTAAGTATGTATAGTTAATATCATAGAAAATTATATTTAAAATAAAGCTTTTCTGCGTTTTCATCTTCAGTAAATAAACTGATTCATAATATTTAATTTAGAAATTTATAATGTATAAGAAAATTCATTTCTCCAGGTTTATTAAATGATTTTTGATAAGTTTTATACATCATCACGATTAATAAAAACAAAAATTCATTAATTATATCATTTTTGGTATATTTGTATGAGTAAATATTTGCTAAAGCTCCTGTAAATCGGAAAATTTTTATTCTATGTAAATACTTATAAATATCCTAAAACTAAGAAACTATAGGTGCTACTACAATATTACGGTATCCTCGACAACTGACGGGAGAGATTGAGATGGATATGTTACAGGCAATTTGTTAAATCTGGAAATGTTCAAAATGCCTAGGCAATTTATAATATGCCTAATGCATTAGGCAATGTTAAAAATTTGTCACTTTTTTACAGATTGGCTGGTGTTTTAGGCAGATTTCAAATTGCCTAAAATAAGAGAGTAGGCAGTGCGCAAATTGACTGATTTGATTCTATATTGTCGTGTGCGTTGGACTTGTGCATGCGGTTTCGTGGTGCCGGTTTGGCTGTCGCTCGTGTGAGTGGCGTTCCTCGACCAATTTGACGTGCAGGCTCGGATCTCGGCTCATAATTTACTGTTGGGTGATCATGCTCACATCACATTCATAATATAAGCAGGTAAGTTGCTTTAAATTTTATTAATTAAACCTTGATTTCAAGATGATCGAGTCAATGAGAGTAAAGTTTTCAGAAAAAATGAAGGACACGCTGAACAAGAGGTCTGGCAACGCAACCTTCGTAAGACGAGAGAAATACAACGAGGTGGTAAGGCGGGTAAAAGAATTACAGGAGCCGGTGTCCGCAAAAACCAACAAGGACTACTCTTACCTGAGGAAGTATGATCTGCTAAAGGTGACAGTAGACAACAGCACAGTGTGGAAGTTAAGGAAAAAGGCACCGATAAAACATTTATGCATGCAGACGAGGTGTTCGACATTATCAACAGCATACATCTCCCTAGAAGACAAGGTGGTCGAGACATTATGGAAAAGGAAGTGGACGAGAAATACGCCAACATTACAGGGGATTATATCATGATCTACATTCGGCTATACGAAACCTGTCAACACAAAAAAAAGCAGCGTCAGAAAATTTTTGGTGGTCAAGCCAATAATCTCAAAACATAAATTCACGACGTAAAGTAGAACTCATCGATATGCAGAGTCGGCCGGATGAGTCACATAAATTTATTTTAAACTACCAAGATCACTTAACTAAAATGGTGGGTTTACGGCCTCTGCAGTCTAAAACGACAGATGCGGTTGCAAATCAACTTGTTGACACATTCTGCGACAAAGGCTCTCCTCAATACTACAATCTTACAATGAATGAGAATTCGCGAACAAATTCGTCCAGAATGTTCTAAAGTTGTGGCCCAATTGTCGCCTAGTACACGGAAAACTTCGTCATTCGCAGAGTCAGGGATCAGTCGAACGAGCCAACAGAGACGTTGAAGCACTTGTTGCATGCTGACGGAAAGATAACAATTATAACAATCAAGACACGCTGGCTACAGCTATCTACGACTCTACACTATGCTACAACAATTTCACCAAATGGTCTTGAGGACTGCGTTTTGTGCACTGGCACAAGAACACACGACATCATTCTGGTATCGGCAGATCACCATACGAAGCCTTTTATGATCAGAAACCACAACTCGGTGTGGCCGCATACAATCTACCAGAAGAAGTGCAATCAAACCTCTTAACTGAAGAGCAATTTGAAAAAGCGTTTTGTGCAACATCTAACGTATCAGCTGAAGAAAAATTCGAAGGAGTGGCTATCTAAAGCGCTTGTAAATCGCAATGTAAAGGAGTTTGTAGTGCTGATTGTAAATTATGTTTTCGCCAACTACATATTGACAACCAGCGTGAAGCATCAAAACAAACACAAGAACGTCGGGCAGAAAAAATGAAGTCCGCTTCCGTAAGACGCTGCAAACCTGCGGAAGATGGAGATACTGTGATGGTGTAATTCCTCTAGTTGATCGAGGACGTGCTGAGTTTCCCAACGCCAAAGCAGTTGTTATTTCCAAAGTCGATTATAGTCTCTACCAGCTTGGAACGCATCATGGTATTTTAAAGCAGCAATACACGCGAAATCAATTTTTACCCTGTCATGAGCGATTTATGAAGCCTGAGGATGTACCAAGAGATAAGGAAGTGTGACTACGTGAGGTGGAGAATGCAGAGGCGATGGGATCTCGTCAAGGTTGTCTGAAATGCTTATTCAAAGGTGGCTGCAGTGGTAAGCGTTTAAAATGCCGAAAGAACGGTAGAGTTTGCAATAGTAAATGTAGTTGCACAAATTGCCACAATAAATGAATTCCTCATTTTTAAAATTTATGCTACTTTTGTTTATTTTGTTAATTTCATAATAAAATTTGAGTGATATTTAACACAAAATTGTATTATGCAGTTTGGAAGATTTTAGAATCAAATCAGTCAATTTGTACACTGCCTACTCTCTTTTTTTAGGTAATTTAAAAGCTGCCTAAAGCACCAGGCAATGTTAAAAATTTATCACTTTTTTACAGATTGCCTAATGCATTAGGCATATTATAAATTGACTGTAACAGATATACATGTTTTGGTTCTAAAAAATATTTATTATATATATATATATATATATATATATATGATATCTTCTCAATAAATTATGGAGTACACTGTAGTAGGATTAACTGTAATTATAGTATTAGTCGGGGGCGGCGGCGATCATTAGATTATCTTATATATTGTTGTTACATACACAATAGTGAGTACAAAGCAATCTTTAGTAAATTGCTTTTACGGACACCAACAGATTATGACGACTAACTCTTGAATATTAGATTGAATATTTGAATTTTTAAAAGGAACAATATAGTATTGTTTCTTTAGAGCTGTAGGCAGTGGATAAGCAGATATTGTAACAAAACGTATTAAAATTTATATAAATACCAAATTCCACTCTTATACCATGAATTTTAAATACTAAACATCTTGTTATGTGGTACTTTATATTTGAAACTTTCATTTGTATTCATTGTCAACAAATTGGTCTTTCAAACATTTATATCATTGGGTGATTAAATTTTTTCTAATTAGTTAAGTTTCAATATTTTAAAAACAATTCTTTCAGTTGAAAAATAATACTAAGCGCGTCCTTAACTCATCCTAAATACGACTGCAGTTTGGTGGAAATTAAAAATTAACCGTTAAACACATTTTAAATGTCACCGTTCTTATTCATCTAGTTAGAGAAAAACAGCATACAGAAAATATTTGATATAAATCAATCTTTTTAAAAAAAAATACATAACTAGCTTCCTAAATTTGAAGTATCTTATTACTACTGTACTCTAGTAGGTAATGTCCAGAAAAACGTAGCTAATGAAGATCGATCTTATCGCACGCTCCAAGCACTTCTTTTTATATCGCCGGCTAATATAATCCAATTATAAGAATATATTAAATCATCCTATTGTTGTATCAGCCCTCCCCCTTTACTAATGGGCATGGTTCTTTAAAAGGCTCGACATTTATAAAACGAACTTTTTAACTTCTCTGTGTTAGGGTATTCATCTATCTTGAAAGAGATGTATACCAATATTCAGGTATCTATTACAAAATTAAGTTACAATTTCCTTATGAGAACGTGCAGCCATTCCTTCAAAAATAATTTAAAAAGTAAAATTTGATAAGTAGTATCATTTTTTTAAAATTAGCATATATATTTAGATGATTTTTTATTGGTATGGAGTTTTCTTTTACACAGCTCCAATCGTATTTAAATAAATTAGCTTCTAGATCTACATTGACTAAAAACTTAATCAAGCCCTACCATTTGATTTAAATCATAAAATATTCAAAGACTGTTCACATTTACATTGTCAGAAGTCACAATATTAGTAAAGTAATCCCTAAAATTTACATATAATTATTCCCTAATATTTGTGATACATAATAACTAAATATATTTGTTAATAATATCGAAGAGGGATATTGTAAGACCACCGGATATGCTTCGAGCAATGTTTATCATAAATCCTTTGTAGAATGAAAAATAGCCTTCCTCCAGTATCATCCTTTTGATACACTCAGCATAAGTGATGGGTCGAAGCAGCTTTCCTGTAAATAACATCTGCCTACGTCTGATAGTATCAAAAGGGTAAGCAATGACTGCAGCAAACAAGGTTGAGAAATAACCTAATATAATTGCATACATTAAATTACTATCCTCATTTAAAAAAACTGATTTTGTAGCCTCATAGATCCCAAAGTACGATCCTCGATAGAGAAAAACCGCTATTACAGATATAAAGTATCCTCTATATAATCCACGAAAGCCATTATCTCGGTATGTTTTAAGATAAACATCAACCATTCCCTTAAATTGTCTTCCAAGTAACTGTTTTTGATCTTTTATAGCGTCTAGTGCAAGTCTTGTGCGACTAAACTCAAGACTGTAGGTCACGGTTAGTGATATTACTCCTGCTACACCACCTGATAAAAAGTTTAAAAATATTTCATTAGGCGTAGGGTTTTTACTCTTCTTAGGTTTAATCTTATTGAACAGTGAAAAATTCAACGCTTGAGTAGGGATATACCTAAGAACATTAGGCCAGTTTCCACGCCAAAAGGAAATAATGCCCTCCTCCGTGTAGATTCTCTTGAAGACATTTGTCAAGCCATTATATTTGACCTTAAGGAGTTTATGTTCAACTAGATAATCTTGAGTCTGCATCACAAGTTTAAGACGTTCAAAGGGAGCAGCAACGGTTTTGGACACAGTTGCCGATACTGCACCCACGCAGAGATCTTTCACAAAGCTTTTCTTTTTATTTTCCTCCATCTATTGTATATTAAAATTAAAAAATATTCAAGATTGTTAATAGAACAAACTGAATTTTTAAAATTAGAGTTATGCTTACATTTACTTCTTATAGAGTACTTAAAAAGTCACATGCATCTGTATTTTACTAACAACAATATTAAATTCCTTTAATCCTCATTATCCGAATAAAATTAAGTTTCAAATTCAGAATGCGATTATAACTTTCCTTACCTTTTAAATAGTATCAAAAGTCTTTTTAAGAAATATTAATCGTGTATACTGATTTAATATTTACATGGTGATCTTTTTTATTATTTTGATGTTTAAAAAATTTAGTTTACTTTAAGATTATCATCCAAGAAAGATATCTTTTAGTTAATCCTTCTATATTTATCTGCTTAGCTCAGATGATTTTGATCGATGGATTAACAAAGTAAGCTTAAAAATGTATCAATAAAGCTACTCAATATTGAGCCATATTCCTGTTACGATAGAATTAAAAAAATTATTAATATCCATGGATGTTATTATATAATGAAATGCAAAAGAAAAAACCAATATGGAGCTAAACTAATGGTTGCTTTCTTTTTTAAAAATGAAGGCCGTGCATGTTAAGATAAAAGTTACAGATAGGTTTTCTATATGAATGACTTACTTTTGAAAAATTTCTTGAATATTATTAATAATTCTCCAGTGTGTTGTTCAAGATAATATATATTTATATTTATATTTATACAGATCAATCAAAATATATTTAGACAGGTTTAAATCTTCTGAACCATCATTTTAATACTGCTGTTATGAGGCATAAATACATAACACAATCTCTCTACGTCGCCTAAATATTTTGGAAACCTAAATCTATATCCCATTATTTTTATAAAGTTTATTAAATAAAAATGGACATTGGTGGAGTCAAAAATCAAGAGGATTCATACAATTTTCTGGAAATTGTCCTCTATTCGTTTTAAAAAATTTATTCAAACATATCTTCTATGTACCAAATCTCATTGACGGGTTCATATTAGCAAAATTTTCATGATCGTTTGATGGATAAACACTTAATAGTCATCACATCGCTGTTTAACCTTTTTATTCCATACATGTAGGGACGTTCCCAGACTATGTTAAAGCTATTATTCTGTATTAGTAAAGACAGACTGATACTTCAAACCCATACCAGAAATTACATTTTATTTTCAGCATCATTTTTAAGAATGTTTGTCTGGATATTGTAGCATTGAGATACCGTCAGAAATATGTACCATTAAAGGTGAAATTACGAGCAGGGATTTTGGATATTGAGCTAGCCAGTTCGTTCCGGTCATTAGAATTCGTGTTATAGGGTAATGATAAATACAAAAAAACATGACAGGATGTACGATTATAATCGCTATCACCAATAACCTATACCCTAATAAAGTGGGTATGGGTGTACGATAAGCACCATAGTCAATGTAACCTACTGTAGTAGTAATTCTTGTAGCCAAGGGGGATATTCAGGCTACGATAATTTTTTGCGACAAGTATCGTATAGTCCTGTATAACTAGCACATGTATTTAAATTGATTTGGAAATCAAGTCTGTGCTATTAGACATAGTGTTTTGCCATTGATGCAGGTAACATGTTTGTGCCTCTCAGAAAAAACCACCTCAAATGTATTTAATTTAAACAGTTGACTTGCCTTGCAGCACACTTACCCGAAAGTATGTATGAATTAAAATGATAATTCAACAAAGGTCATAATTATATCTAACTAATCTAAAGCAGTTATATTTTATTAATCCTATTAAGCCATCCCGGTGCTAGTGGCGTTTTTCCGTTAGTAGTCGGTACTGCAACAATAATTGTCAATTCTGAAAATAATTAAATTTAAGAGGATAAGTCAATCCTTATTGGTACACAAACTTAAAGGCTAGTTGGTATTGTTCTAGTGCTTATATTCATGTTTTTTCATTGAATTCTTAGACTGTTGTTCATTGAAAATGTTCTTAACTTAAAAAAATTATTGTCATTAGCAAAATATTGCAGTTTCATGAGTACAATCGGTTTGTATTCGAGTAAATGAGAGGTAACAATAGTTCTATGGTCTCTAAGTTATTATTACTAGCTCAATTTGGCCTGATATCGTTTAAATAAATCCTTCTAGTACTTAGGATATTAAAAAATTTTTATATTCTTGATTCTAAGCCTATGATTAACTTAGTGATTAGAATAATATTATGTATCAGAATTTTATATCTGATGTTCTTAATATTTTTTTTTACTTTTCTATTGTGATCGTTTATGTTGCATAATTATTCAGATCTTTTAATCTTTTTAAAATGTTAAATACACAGATTTTCAGGTATTTAAATCTGAGAAACGCTGACAAAATAGTTTTGTAAGTTTAGGCTATTAAAAATAACTACCCTACGATATTTTAAAAATTAGTATTCTGCTTAGCCACTACAGGATACAAATATTATTCAGCATTAGGAGTTTAAAATACTTATTCTTTCGAGTAAATGTCAATATTTTAAGAAAAATTTAATATTGACAAATGATTCAAGTGGTATTAAGTAAATAATAAAAAAGTGATTTAATCTATAAACATCTTCATCCAGAGTTTCAAAATAGATGATTACTAAAGACTAGAATATTTTATTTATATTGGTTTTCCAAAATTTGGTATTGGATCATTTATATTATTTGAAATTCGAAAATGGAGTAAAATTTTTCAATTTATAATAGCATAAAAAACATTTTTTAATTATATTATCATAAAGATATTTCGATATTATAACACTTGTGTTTTTAATCTTTAGTTGTATTTAAAAGTCGGTAAACTTTAATGGAAGTAATATTTAATTACTGATCCTGTAATAAAATAAAACAGACGAAAGTTTAAGAAAATGATTTACCCGCATTTCAATCTTATAAATATACTAAAATGTTTTTTATTTATAACAAACATTCTTTAAACCCTTTCGTGTATTGTGTGAAATAAGAAGTCGATAACTGTATTTAACTAGCTACGAAATAATTTAATGATAACGTTAAGTAAAAATAGAGAAGATACAGTATTCCGTTTACCATATTCCAGATTTTTTTCTTAAGGTTTATATTTTACAATATTTGCATTTATCATAACTTTTAAATAATTTAAAACAAAAATGATAATTATCCCTTTTTTCTCCTGCTGATTTACTGCAGAAAAGTGATATTACAAATGTAACAGGTGGAAGGTTTAACTTGAGGTTATAACTATGCTACTGTGTTAATAACGTTCCATTATAAACCAAAAAAATAATTGAAGAAAGAATTATACACTACTGAATAGGGATGCCTGAAAAACTATAGAAACAATGCGAAGGCTTAGGTAATTTTCGCATTTTTAATTCAGCCAATCTACAGATAAATATTTTTCAAAAGAGTTATTTTAATTAATCAAAATATTAATAACGTCACTAGATCGTATATTTTTTTTGCATTAGATATTGTTTAAAAAAGACTGCGTAATTGGGTAGATATCTGCGGTACCCATGAGGGTATCGACCCGTCTGCACGTAGCTGACGAAGATCGAGCGGGTTCTGCTTCCCCACCCGAGTGCCTCTTCTGGCTCACGGCCATCATGGGGTAACCCCTCTAGCGGAGGTCTTTATTATATATATATAAAAAGAATGTGTACCCGACCGATCCCG
>LDMZ01021308.1:0-11980 GCA_001455285.1 Sphaeromyxa zaharoni | reverse complement strand
CCACTTCCATAATTCTTGGCTTGTGATATCACAGTGCTGTACCCCCTGGGTAAGCCGCCCGTTTCACAGTGGACGGCGAAAATACTTCTTGAGGGAGGAATTCTTTTGGCCTTCGTTGTCTGGGAGGAATCTCCTTCTTGATTCGGAGATCCCCATCTTTCGCTCTTCGCCATTCAAAAACCACACCAGATGATAGAATATAAAATAAAACTATTGTACTCTTAAATAAGAGAATATCTAACTGTCCCTTCCGCAGCCGCCCGCTTCATTACATCAACATGGGCGCGTCGTGTATGCGCACAACAGAAGTCTAAAAACTCTGTTTTTATACAGTAAGATATCAATCTTAAGATCTTTGCTTCTTCTAACTAATTTTTTTGGACAAGGGAGCACCATCTGCAACAATCTTTCTTCCCTTAAACGTAACCTTTATAAAGAATATTCTCGATTTCATTATAAATACGTTATATCACTACAAATTAAATTTTTTATCAAATGAAAATACGACAACTGAATCGTCCAAAAACATCGCATATTTCTTAGAGTTTTAAATATCTCAAATAGGCTATTATTACTTATAAAAATTTATGAAATATTTTTTATTGTTATCCATCTTAAGGTAGGTCATGTTGCAGTGCGCACACCTTGCCATCAATATATAAACTAGAGTAAACCTTCGCGGTGGGAGAGACATGTTTTTATATTCTCTAGTTTAGTTTGTTTTCTTTTTAATTGGGTGCAAATGAGAGGTCCTATCGGTGTTCACTTTGATCTAATTGAACCTGCCGCACCCAACAGGGTACCTCACATTTATTTCTTATTTACAAAATTTCTCAGATTCAGAGGACAAAACTCGTATACAGATTTAACATGGCCTATTTTAATAAGTATAATATTGTTCCCCAGGGATTCAGACAAAAGATTCACAGCATAGTAAAATAGATAAGACTTTACGTACAAATTAACATAATTTCTTATTTGTATACAATAGTATATGTGGCTGTGTATTGCTTTATCAGAATAAAACTGGATGTCTATTTGTTACTTCATCCCTTTATTCTTTATGACTTCAGCTGACCTTGATTAGTTGTTTTCAATAAACTTCTGAATTAGTTTTCATATTTTGTTTTAGAGAGTTTTGAATGTATGATTACTTCCAAATCCAAAGTATCGAGTTCAAATGGTGCATATTTAGGGTAGCTTGATTTTGAGGGTGATTTGAAAAGCTAATTGATGTTTTAACCTTTTACACTTTAGTAAAATACTAACTTTTATTCTTCTTTTATGAAATATCCATGGAAATAAAATATTATATTTTTCTTGATTATTTCATCTTACATTTAAACCCTGTTTGAGGGATTTTCTTCAGAAAGATTTTGCAAAACTCAAGCGTCATATAGTAGTATGTCTGAAATCAATATTGGATGGTTCTTAATAGCGGTTTTAGATATTGTTGCGTTCTCTTAGAGACCTTCAAAGTTATAAGATAGCCATTAAATCCAGAATTATGCCCTACTGGAGGATAGAAGGCATATTTATAATAGTTCCTTTAAAACTAAATCCTAGGCTTAATAAATCCACGCACCAGATGCTTAAATTAAATAAACTGTCTTAAATAGTCTCAACGAGAGGTTACGAAAATATTCTAAAGATTTTAATATACTTCTTTTGAATTTCTTCCTTAATACATACTCTTTAACTATGAGTATTTTCCAAGTCCGAAATCAATTTGAAGTTCAAAATTTAGCATTTAAATTTTTTCATAAATCTGATTTCAGTTAATTTGTTACTATTTTTTATCCATATACTCTGCTCTTATAGCATTGTTCCTTTACGTTCTAAAGAGATGAAAAATATTATATTTTAATTTTTTTTCTATTCATAAAATCCTCAATGTATTGAAAATAACATAGTTACTCAACGGCTTTAGTATAATATACCAAAAATTTTTTAGTGTTTTGATTAAGTCCGATTACCTAAGATCATGTCTAAGTAATTAATGTTCAAGTGGTTAGAAAATTTTCCGGACAACCTAAATATATACATGTAATTGATAAAAGTATTACACATTATGTTGAAAACATTTGTAGATGTTTAAAATAAATTTGGAATGATATCAATTAAGCCATATTTTTTAAAATTACTCTTACATGAATGGCATTACTTTCAGATTTGCATTTTTTATAAGAAAGGTTATCTTTTAATTTTTTTAAATATTTTTGAATCTAACTTTTTAAAATTTTTACACCAATTTGGTAGAATATATTTACAATAAAATATTAAAATTCTGGTTAGAAAAAGTAAATATCAAGTTAAATGAAAAATATTAAATATTTGTATTTGACACTCTCACACATGCATTATTTTGAACAAATATGTTCAGCCGTTAAAAATCTGTATTTTACTATACTTTTCATAAAATTAATGAATAAACAATAATTTATTATACAAAATTGTGATGTGAATTATTATAAATTTTACATTTGTTGCTGATTCAAATAGGTATTAATTAATGATTGAATGCGTGGGTTAATCTATGGATAATCCAGCTATTCAACTGTGAATACAGTAAAGTTTCCATCAGCGTTCCCTGACTTAGACTTAGATGATCAAAAATGAATAGAATGGGATTGGCTATAAAGTATAAAAAATCTTTTGATAAGTTTTACACTTCATACAGTGTTGTTCAACAATTTGACAAATATAAGATAAACTTGAACATATAACCAATTGTTACAAGCACGTTATTTAAAAAATTTTGACCTTCAAATAAATATTTAGTTAATATAAAATTATGAGTCAGTGGATTCCTAAAACAAAGTTTGAAAAGTTAAATAGAAGAACAATAAATTATGACTAAAATGAATAAAAAGAGTGTAATAATAAGGTCGAATTAACTATTATTAAGAGTTTGTTATAAATGCTAAAAATTGATTATTACAGAGATTGAAAGTATATCCAAAGTAAATAGCTTTGGTTTCGTAATAGTTTTATTATTAACTATGAAAAAAACTATACTAAGAGCGGTTATAAATGATTGATAGATTCTTAGAAGAAATAATTTAAGAATCCTTAAGCTAGATTATTAAACTTTCATCTATTTCAGAAATAAATTTTATCTTTGAAAATTGTAGCTTACAAGAAGATAATAATACCATTTGTTTCATAAAAAATATTTAGTTCTACATTTATCATTAAAAATGATTTCAGAGTCTATAAAGCTCTTGTATATATCTAAAGATAAATGGAAAAATAAAATCTGCATTTATAAATTGCGCATTTTTTAATAATTGATAAGGTAGTTCTGTAAAATTTTTTCAATTAGCAGCTGGGATAATGGTTTTAATTAACTTTCAAAAATACTTAGGCCTTTTAAGTATGTATAGTTAATATCATAGAAAATTATATTTAAAATAAAGCTTTTCTGCGTTTTCATCTTCAGTAAATAAACTGATTCATAATATTTAATTTAGAAATTTATAATGTATAAGAAAATTCATTTCTCCAGGTTTATTAAATGATTTTTGATAAGTTTTATACATCATCACGATTAATAAAAACAAAAATTCATTAATTATATCATTTTTGGTATATTTGTATGAGTAAATATTTGCTAAAGCTCCTGTAAATCGGAAAATTTTTATTCTATGTAAATACTTATAAATATCCTAAAACTAAGAAACTATAGGTGCTACTACAATATTACGGTATCCTCGACAACTGACGGGAGAGATTGAGATGGATATGTTACAGGCAATTTGTTAAATCTGGAAATGTTCAAAATGCCTAGGCAATTTATAATATGCCTAATGCATTAGGCAATGTTAAAAATTTGTCACTTTTTTACAGATTGGCTGGTGTTTTAGGCAGATTTCAAATTGCCTAAAATAAGAGAGTAGGCAGTGCGCAAATTGACTGATTTGATTCTATATTGTCGTGTGCGTTGGACTTGTGCATGCGGTTTCGTGGTGCCGGTTTGGCTGTCGCTCGTGTGAGTGGCGTTCCTCGACCAATTTGACGTGCAGGCTCGGATCTCGGCTCATAATTTACTGTTGGGTGATCATGCTCACATCACATTCATAATATAAGCAGGTAAGTTGCTTTAAATTTTATTAATTAAACCTTGATTTCAAGATGATCGAGTCAATGAGAGTAAAGTTTTCAGAAAAAATGAAGGACACGCTGAACAAGAGGTCTGGCAACGCAACCTTCGTAAGACGAGAGAAATACAACGAGGTGGTAAGGCGGGTAAAAGAATTACAGGAGCCGGTGTCCGCAAAAACCAACAAGGACTACTCTTACCTGAGGAAGTATGATCTGCTAAAGGTGACAGTAGACAACAGCACAGTGTGGAAGTTAAGGAAAAAGGCACCGATAAAACATTTATGCATGCAGACGAGGTGTTCGACATTATCAACAGCATACATCTCCCTAGAAGACAAGGTGGTCGAGACATTATGGAAAAGGAAGTGGACGAGAAATACGCCAACATTACAGGGGATTATATCATGATCTACATTCGGCTATACGAAACCTGTCAACACAAAAAAAAGCAGCGTCAGAAAATTTTTGGTGGTCAAGCCAATAATCTCAAAACATAAATTCACGACGTAAAGTAGAACTCATCGATATGCAGAGTCGGCCGGATGAGTCACATAAATTTATTTTAAACTACCAAGATCACTTAACTAAAATGGTGGGTTTACGGCCTCTGCAGTCTAAAACGACAGATGCGGTTGCAAATCAACTTGTTGACACATTCTGCGACAAAGGCTCTCCTCAATACTACAATCTTACAATGAATGAGAATTCGCGAACAAATTCGTCCAGAATGTTCTAAAGTTGTGGCCCAATTGTCGCCTAGTACACGGAAAACTTCGTCATTCGCAGAGTCAGGGATCAGTCGAACGAGCCAACAGAGACGTTGAAGCACTTGTTGCATGCTGACGGAAAGATAACAATTATAACAATCAAGACACGCTGGCTACAGCTATCTACGACTCTACACTATGCTACAACAATTTCACCAAATGGTCTTGAGGACTGCGTTTTGTGCACTGGCACAAGAACACACGACATCATTCTGGTATCGGCAGATCACCATACGAAGCCTTTTATGATCAGAAACCACAACTCGGTGTGGCCGCATACAATCTACCAGAAGAAGTGCAATCAAACCTCTTAACTGAAGAGCAATTTGAAAAAGCGTTTTGTGCAACATCTAACGTATCAGCTGAAGAAAAATTCGAAGGAGTGGCTATCTAAAGCGCTTGTAAATCGCAATGTAAAGGAGTTTGTAGTGCTGATTGTAAATTATGTTTTCGCCAACTACATATTGACAACCAGCGTGAAGCATCAAAACAAACACAAGAACGTCGGGCAGAAAAAATGAAGTCCGCTTCCGTAAGACGCTGCAAACCTGCGGAAGATGGAGATACTGTGATGGTGTAATTCCTCTAGTTGATCGAGGACGTGCTGAGTTTCCCAACGCCAAAGCAGTTGTTATTTCCAAAGTCGATTATAGTCTCTACCAGCTTGGAACGCATCATGGTATTTTAAAGCAGCAATACACGCGAAATCAATTTTTACCCTGTCATGAGCGATTTATGAAGCCTGAGGATGTACCAAGAGATAAGGAAGTGTGACTACGTGAGGTGGAGAATGCAGAGGCGATGGGATCTCGTCAAGGTTGTCTGAAATGCTTATTCAAAGGTGGCTGCAGTGGTAAGCGTTTAAAATGCCGAAAGAACGGTAGAGTTTGCAATAGTAAATGTAGTTGCACAAATTGCCACAATAAATGAATTCCTCATTTTTAAAATTTATGCTACTTTTGTTTATTTTGTTAATTTCATAATAAAATTTGAGTGATATTTAACACAAAATTGTATTATGCAGTTTGGAAGATTTTAGAATCAAATCAGTCAATTTGTACACTGCCTACTCTCTTTTTTTAGGTAATTTAAAAGCTGCCTAAAGCACCAGGCAATGTTAAAAATTTATCACTTTTTTACAGATTGCCTAATGCATTAGGCATATTATAAATTGACTGTAACAGATATACATGTTTTGGTTCTAAAAAATATTTATTATATATATATATATATATATATATATATGATATCTTCTCAATAAATTATGGAGTACACTGTAGTAGGATTAACTGTAATTATAGTATTAGTCGGGGGCGGCGGCGATCATTAGATTATCTTATATATTGTTGTTACATACACAATAGTGAGTACAAAGCAATCTTTAGTAAATTGCTTTTACGGACACCAACAGATTATGACGACTAACTCTTGAATATTAGATTGAATATTTGAATTTTTAAAAGGAACAATATAGTATTGTTTCTTTAGAGCTGTAGGCAGTGGATAAGCAGATATTGTAACAAAACGTATTAAAATTTATATAAATACCAAATTCCACTCTTATACCATGAATTTTAAATACTAAACATCTTGTTATGTGGTACTTTATATTTGAAACTTTCATTTGTATTCATTGTCAACAAATTGGTCTTTCAAACATTTATATCATTGGGTGATTAAATTTTTTCTAATTAGTTAAGTTTCAATATTTTAAAAACAATTCTTTCAGTTGAAAAATAATACTAAGCGCGTCCTTAACTCATCCTAAATACGACTGCAGTTTGGTGGAAATTAAAAATTAACCGTTAAACACATTTTAAATGTCACCGTTCTTATTCATCTAGTTAGAGAAAAACAGCATACAGAAAATATTTGATATAAATCAATCTTTTTAAAAAAAAATACATAACTAGCTTCCTAAATTTGAAGTATCTTATTACTACTGTACTCTAGTAGGTAATGTCCAGAAAAACGTAGCTAATGAAGATCGATCTTATCGCACGCTCCAAGCACTTCTTTTTATATCGCCGGCTAATATAATCCAATTATAAGAATATATTAAATCATCCTATTGTTGTATCAGCCCTCCCCCTTTACTAATGGGCATGGTTCTTTAAAAGGCTCGACATTTATAAAACGAACTTTTTAACTTCTCTGTGTTAGGGTATTCATCTATCTTGAAAGAGATGTATACCAATATTCAGGTATCTATTACAAAATTAAGTTACAATTTCCTTATGAGAACGTGCAGCCATTCCTTCAAAAATAATTTAAAAAGTAAAATTTGATAAGTAGTATCATTTTTTTAAAATTAGCATATATATTTAGATGATTTTTTATTGGTATGGAGTTTTCTTTTACACAGCTCCAATCGTATTTAAATAAATTAGCTTCTAGATCTACATTGACTAAAAACTTAATCAAGCCCTACCATTTGATTTAAATCATAAAATATTCAAAGACTGTTCACATTTACATTGTCAGAAGTCACAATATTAGTAAAGTAATCCCTAAAATTTACATATAATTATTCCCTAATATTTGTGATACATAATAACTAAATATATTTGTTAATAATATCGAAGAGGGATATTGTAAGACCACCGGATATGCTTCGAGCAATGTTTATCATAAATCCTTTGTAGAATGAAAAATAGCCTTCCTCCAGTATCATCCTTTTGATACACTCAGCATAAGTGATGGGTCGAAGCAGCTTTCCTGTAAATAACATCTGCCTACGTCTGATAGTATCAAAAGGGTAAGCAATGACTGCAGCAAACAAGGTTGAGAAATAACCTAATATAATTGCATACATTAAATTACTATCCTCATTTAAAAAAACTGATTTTGTAGCCTCATAGATCCCAAAGTACGATCCTCGATAGAGAAAAACCGCTATTACAGATATAAAGTATCCTCTATATAATCCACGAAAGCCATTATCTCGGTATGTTTTAAGATAAACATCAACCATTCCCTTAAATTGTCTTCCAAGTAACTGTTTTTGATCTTTTATAGCGTCTAGTGCAAGTCTTGTGCGACTAAACTCAAGACTGTAGGTCACGGTTAGTGATATTACTCCTGCTACACCACCTGATAAAAAGTTTAAAAATATTTCATTAGGCGTAGGGTTTTTACTCTTCTTAGGTTTAATCTTATTGAACAGTGAAAAATTCAACGCTTGAGTAGGGATATACCTAAGAACATTAGGCCAGTTTCCACGCCAAAAGGAAATAATGCCCTCCTCCGTGTAGATTCTCTTGAAGACATTTGTCAAGCCATTATATTTGACCTTAAGGAGTTTATGTTCAACTAGATAATCTTGAGTCTGCATCACAAGTTTAAGACGTTCAAAGGGAGCAGCAACGGTTTTGGACACAGTTGCCGATACTGCACCCACGCAGAGATCTTTCACAAAGCTTTTCTTTTTATTTTCCTCCATCTATTGTATATTAAAATTAAAAAATATTCAAGATTGTTAATAGAACAAACTGAATTTTTAAAATTAGAGTTATGCTTACATTTACTTCTTATAGAGTACTTAAAAAGTCACATGCATCTGTATTTTACTAACAACAATATTAAATTCCTTTAATCCTCATTATCCGAATAAAATTAAGTTTCAAATTCAGAATGCGATTATAACTTTCCTTACCTTTTAAATAGTATCAAAAGTCTTTTTAAGAAATATTAATCGTGTATACTGATTTAATATTTACATGGTGATCTTTTTTATTATTTTGATGTTTAAAAAATTTAGTTTACTTTAAGATTATCATCCAAGAAAGATATCTTTTAGTTAATCCTTCTATATTTATCTGCTTAGCTCAGATGATTTTGATCGATGGATTAACAAAGTAAGCTTAAAAATGTATCAATAAAGCTACTCAATATTGAGCCATATTCCTGTTACGATAGAATTAAAAAAATTATTAATATCCATGGATGTTATTATATAATGAAATGCAAAAGAAAAAACCAATATGGAGCTAAACTAATGGTTGCTTTCTTTTTTAAAAATGAAGGCCGTGCATGTTAAGATAAAAGTTACAGATAGGTTTTCTATATGAATGACTTACTTTTGAAAAATTTCTTGAATATTATTAATAATTCTCCAGTGTGTTGTTCAAGATAATATATATTTATATTTATATTTATACAGATCAATCAAAATATATTTAGACAGGTTTAAATCTTCTGAACCATCATTTTAATACTGCTGTTATGAGGCATAAATACATAACACAATCTCTCTACGTCGCCTAAATATTTTGGAAACCTAAATCTATATCCCATTATTTTTATAAAGTTTATTAAATAAAAATGGACATTGGTGGAGTCAAAAATCAAGAGGATTCATACAATTTTCTGGAAATTGTCCTCTATTCGTTTTAAAAAATTTATTCAAACATATCTTCTATGTACCAAATCTCATTGACGGGTTCATATTAGCAAAATTTTCATGATCGTTTGATGGATAAACACTTAATAGTCATCACATCGCTGTTTAACCTTTTTATTCCATACATGTAGGGACGTTCCCAGACTATGTTAAAGCTATTATTCTGTATTAGTAAAGACAGACTGATACTTCAAACCCATACCAGAAATTACATTTTATTTTCAGCATCATTTTTAAGAATGTTTGTCTGGATATTGTAGCATTGAGATACCGTCAGAAATATGTACCATTAAAGGTGAAATTACGAGCAGGGATTTTGGATATTGAGCTAGCCAGTTCGTTCCGGTCATTAGAATTCGTGTTATAGGGTAATGATAAATACAAAAAAACATGACAGGATGTACGATTATAATCGCTATCACCAATAACCTATACCCTAATAAAGTGGGTATGGGTGTACGATAAGCACCATAGTCAATGTAACCTACTGTAGTAGTAATTCTTGTAGCCAAGGGGGATATTCAGGCTACGATAATTTTTTGCGACAAGTATCGTATAGTCCTGTATAACTAGCACATGTATTTAAATTGATTTGGAAATCAAGTCTGTGCTATTAGACATAGTGTTTTGCCATTGATGCAGGTAACATGTTTGTGCCTCTCAGAAAAAACCACCTCAAATGTATTTAATTTAAACAGTTGACTTGCCTTGCAGCACACTTACCCGAAAGTATGTATGAATTAAAATGATAATTCAACAAAGGTCATAATTATATCTAACTAATCTAAAGCAGTTATATTTTATTAATCCTATTAAGCCATCCCGGTGCTAGTGGCGTTTTTCCGTTAGTAGTCGGTACTGCAACAATAATTGTCAATTCTGAAAATAATTAAATTTAAGAGGATAAGTCAATCCTTATTGGTACACAAACTTAAAGGCTAGTTGGTATTGTTCTAGTGCTTATATTCATGTTTTTTCATTGAATTCTTAGACTGTTGTTCATTGAAAATGTTCTTAACTTAAAAAAATTATTGTCATTAGCAAAATATTGCAGTTTCATGAGTACAATCGGTTTGTATTCGAGTAAATGAGAGGTAACAATAGTTCTATGGTCTCTAAGTTATTATTACTAGCTCAATTTGGCCTGATATCGTTTAAATAAATCCTTCTAGTACTTAGGATATTAAAAAATTTTTATATTCTTGATTCTAAGCCTATGATTAACTTAGTGATTAGAATAATATTATGTATCAGAATTTTATATCTGATGTTCTTAATATTTTTTTTTACTTTTCTATTGTGATCGTTTATGTTGCATAATTATTCAGATCTTTTAATCTTTTTAAAATGTTAAATACACAGATTTTCAGGTATTTAAATCTGAGAAACGCTGACAAAATAGTTTTGTAAGTTTAGGCTATTAAAAATAACTACCCTACGATATTTTAAAAATTAGTATTCTGCTTAGCCACTACAGGATACAAATATTATTCAGCATTAGGAGTTTAAAATACTTATTCTTTCGAGTAAATGTCAATATTTTAAGAAAAATTTAATATTGACAAATGATTCAAGTGGTATTAAGTAAATAATAAAAAAGTGATTTAATCTATAAACATCTTCATCCAGAGTTTCAAAATAGATGATTACTAAAGACTAGAATATTTTATTTATATTGGTTTTCCAAAATTTGGTATTGGATCATTTATATTATTTGAAATTCGAAAATGGAGTAAAATTTTTCAATTTATAATAGCATAAAAAACATTTTTTAATTATATTATCATAAAGATATTTCGATATTATAACACTTGTGTTTTTAATCTTTAGTTGTATTTAAAAGTCGGTAAACTTTAATGGAAGTAATATTTAATTACTGATCCTGTAATAAAATAAAACAGACGAAAGTTTAAGAAAATGATTTACCCGCATTTCAATCTTATAAATATACTAAAATGTTTTTTATTTATAACAAACATTCTTTAAACCCTTTCGTGTATTGTGTGAAATAAGAAGTCGATAACTGTATTTAACTAGCTACGAAATAATTTAATGATAACGTTAAGTAAAAATAGAGAAGATACAGTATTCCGTTTACCATATTCCAGATTTTTTTCTTAAGGTTTATATTTTACAATATTTGCATTTATCATAACTTTTAAATAATTTAAAACAAAAATGATAATTATCCCTTTTTTCTCCTGCTGATTTACTGCAGAAAAGTGATATTACAAATGTAACAGGTGGAAGGTTTAACTTGAGGTTATAACTATGCTACTGTGTTAATAACGTTCCATTATAAACCAAAAAAATAATTGAAGAAAGAATTATACACTACTGAATAGGGATGCCTGAAAAACTATAGAAACAATGCGAAGGCTTAGGTAATTTTCGCATTTTTAATTCAGCCAATCTACAGATAAATATTTTTCAAAAGAGTTATTTTAATTAATCAAAATATTAATAACGTCACTAGATCGTATATTTTTTTTGCATTAGATATTGTTTAAAAAAGACTGCGTAATTGGGTAGATATCTGCGGTACCCATGAGGGTATCGACCCGTCTGCACGTAGCTGACGAAGATCGAGCGGGTTCTGCTTCCCCACCCGAGTGCCTCTTCTGGCTCACGGCCATCATGGGGTAACCCCTCTAGCGGAGGTCTTTATTATATATATATAAAAAGAATGTGTACCCGACCGATCCCG
>LDMZ01021287.1:0-11326 GCA_001455285.1 Sphaeromyxa zaharoni | reverse complement strand
CAGACGACATAACATTTAAATGGTGTAGACCCAGGCCAGGGTAAAGTAGAAAACCGATTTCTCTTTATCGTCTCTGCCATTATTAAACTGCAAGTATACATTTTCTAGGTCGAAAACTAAAAATTACCTAGATCAGGAGAGCTTACCAAACATATATTCATTTAATAGAAGTGGATATTTATCCTTGATTGTGACATCATTTAACTTTCTTGTGTAAACACAGAAACGATGTGTGCAGTCCCTTTTCACCATTGTAACCGAAGAAAACTAGGGGCTATTGCTGGGGAAAATTACCTTTCTGTTAAGTATGACACACTATTGGTTATTAATTTCATCTCGTAACGCTAGGTGTTGTTGATACGATTTACATTTAAGACAAAGTCTTTTTCTAGTGTTAATGTGATGCTTTGTAATCTCGGTGCAGCCATTATCAGCTGGGGAATAGGAAAAAATATGATCATGCTTATTTAATATCCTTCTAAGATCATCTTAAAATTTCTTTACCATTTTACTAACGATATTAGACCTCCGCAAGATCTTCTCTGAATTTAAATAAATACATAAGTTATAGTGATTAATAAAATCACGTCCCGAAATAGCATAAAAAATAAGATGAGGTACAATCATTACGTCCAGCAATAATATTCAGGTTATGTTCAAATTCAATGTCCATTATGCCCAAATGATTTATATAACCTCCAATTGCAGATATTATATTTAGTTTACATGGATTTGCATATCGTTGAAGAACTAACTTCGAATTAATTAACGAGAAGCTATCACCAGTATCGAACATGGATAAAAAAATAGCATTATATCCATCAGCATTAAAATTGATACAAGGATCAGAGTGTGAGAAAAATGAAGAAGGAATGTAACGTTTCGAATCAAATAAACTACCGCTTGTAGTACTACCTTTTTTACATGTAATTGCTGATTGCTACATAATTTCACATAATTTGCACATCACAGATCCTCAATAATCTGAGGAAGTACGACAAAGAAATCCAAGTTTTAACATTGATAATTCGTCTTCTTCCTCTGAGAATTATCCTCTAATAAAACTTGGATCAGAATTTGGGTTCTCTTTTTCAGTAGGCTCTCCTAGAAGTAATATGAAGTCTATCTATTATTTTATGCAAGCTCTTGAAGCTAGATGGGAACAGAAACCGTTCACGTTGATTCGTTGGGGTTGGCTCTAATTTTAAATGACACTGATATGCCTTCTTCCTTGCAACAAATTGGAGTAGAGTTATATTCGGAATTTAGTAAAGGTAATGCTCTTTCTTCTTTCACTAGGGTTGCTCGAACGGGTCTTTTTGTATATTTGTACTTTCATGATAAAATCATTTATAGATTCAGTCGAGCAAGCTTGACATATCGACGGAACAATGGAGGAAGTTTATCGATAAACTTTCTTTTGAAGATTAAATCATAATTAGAACTAGATAGACTGTGAAGTAATTTTTGGAAATAAAGTCTTTATCCCGATTAAAATTCTAGAAAAATTTCACCACAAGTTAAAACAGCATTGGAGTATGAATTAAACACAATATCAGGATATATGATCTTTCCAAAATGTGATATGATGCACTGTTTTGAGTCTTCCAATTGTCTAGAAATATTCCGAGTCTTCTTAATGTTAATTTCAGCACACAAATCAACAGGATAGGCCAATAAGATCCATGCATAATACTATTGTATCCAACTCTTGGCTATTCCGTGTAGCTCAAACTCGGTCAACTGGTGCGAATACATCCATTTCATTGGAAATGCATAGGCAAACACTTAGTAACAATTATAAAAATAATGTTACAACAGCTAACCGGTGCTCGCGCATATCCCCGACCGCCTCATGTCGTGTCAATATTTTACGGTTGCGATAAACTTTAACATTTGTCGACTTGGTTTTAAAATGTTGTCTGCATCTTTTGCACCAAGGCATAACCTCTAACCTAAAATGCGGATATTCGAGTAGAATCATGTTTAAGTGGATTCTCTTAAATCAGCTTCATCTTATATAACAGACGCATATAATTTTTACAAAATCGCAATGCAAATAAAATTAAAATTTGTTATAAATCTTGGGCCGATGGATTCAAAAGGACAAAAGATAATTCGAGTAAATTGTTGAAATTTTATACAGAAAAAATTGATTAAAGGTGGATACAAGAAAAACATATTAAAAAATCAGAAAATTAGTAATGTTATCATATCATATTAATTTTTACAGTTACTGTTATAATTTAGCTTATTATACACCAAAACCAGTCTATTATTAATTCTGATTACTCCGGGTTTTTATTGTTACACAAGCATTGCCGGAGTTTATAGATGTTATATTTTAAAATCTTCATCGATCTACCGATAGGCTTACCCAGATTGATGATATGTCAGATATATCGGCTGAAAACCTTATAAATTATTTAATAGAGATTTAAACAAATTTCCTAACTTCTCCCAAAAATTAACATAATGGCATAGGAAAAATCTAATCTAATCAAAGTTTCGAAGTTTGCAACTAGTTATACAACTATTCATACCATTAATTCACCATGCAAACCTATTGAAAATGCATATTCTTAGAGTTGAATGACTAATATCAACGAAATAATTAAAATTTATATTTCCGTATTAACATTAAAGGGAGTAAAAGAGAAGATACGTTCTGTTCAAATAATGAAAAAAAAAGTTACAAATTATCACTTGTAACAATTGTAATGAGCTTCGATGTAATGTTGAGGAGGTGGATGTTACATAGCAAAATTATCATCACTCAAGCGATAATTCAGATAAACACCTAGAAATATATTTCAGAAAATGAAGGGAACACTTTTATAAAATTTATACATTGCTTTTCAGGAAAATTCACGAGAAAACAAAAGAAATATGGTAAAATAAATTATATTGACAATCAAAAGGTGATCGTAAAGATTAAAGAACACAGACTGAGAGTTTAAATAAGATATTTTGGACTTTTTGAAATGAATTTCGGAAATGTATATTAAATTAAATTTCAATTTATTCTATTTACAAATTTCTTGGAACTTATTTGCCAACTTGGGATCACTTAAAAAAGATATTTGATAGAAATATCGGGCTGTCCTTTTAAATTGTTTTTAATATTAGTTTAGTTTGATTCAGATTTATTTATATATTTTAACTTTTTGTATTGGTATTTGGATTTCTTGGGTAAATGAGTGTAAGTACGTGTAGTAAATCGATCAGCCAAGTCAGTTTACGTGTACGGACTACAGACTGCCTGCTTATATGCAAAGCACCATAATATATTTGTAATTATTGAAGTTTTATCAATCCCAAAAATATTGAAACCATTTAAATATTAAATGTACATCGTATTGATTAAAATTTTTGTTGGGCTGATACGAATCAAGATTTCTAGTTTGAACAATCTATTTTTGTATACTTAACTTAAAGAATTGTTTCTCATTGCACGGGATGTAATCCATTAATAATTTGTCATCAATATATTTTTTTCTCATGATTTCAACAGACTGCTGCCAAAATCAATAGTTGTGGAAAGATATAATCACCATTTTTTTGATAGAAATAGGAAATTAAATTATTCAATATATATGAGATATCTTAGATCATATTACTTCAAATATTTTATATTATATTTTAATATGCAATCGATAATAATTCGAGCTATGTATTTATTTTTCATAGATATATTTGGCTAGAACATTTTTTAGCTATAGTTTATACAAAAAAAGTTGTTTAAATAATTTTTTTTTATGTAAATATATTTCATTAAAACGAGAAGCTTATTAATTCATTTATTTAATAATTTTTTAACCTAAATTTATGTAACTTATATTTTTTCTTTTTTTTCAAAGAATCTATGAAAATTGTAATAACCATTTGAATTTTAAAAAATCTATTAATTACTTCGACACAAAAAAGATCGAATTCAATTAACTGATAAGCCTTAATTTTTTATTTTGTTTAAATCGTGAAACTAATGAATTTTTAGCTGCTAAAAATAAAGTTTAAATGAATACATCCAATTTGACATATATGTCTTCAATTAGTATGTTAAGCATTGTAATATTTGTAATAATTTTTATTAGGTAGATTAAAATGCTCTTAATATTTAATTTGAATTAATATATGAATTTTCGATCCTGCATTTAGGTCTAAATATATTTGATTCACAATTAATTTTGTCAGGAAGGTTGTGGCTGCATTGCAACTATTAAAAATAATTAGTGTTTTCAAAGGTTTAAACATATATTTAACATTTTATGTTATAAGAATTTGCATTTAAATATTAAAGAAATATATGAAATTTTTTCAGTTATATTTTATTTTTTTATGTAAATTTTCAGATAAATTCTGCCAAAATTTAATGAAATCATATTGAAATGGTTTTAGATTTAATATTAAACAAAATCGTGAATTGGCAAACATTAGAGAACTTTTTGTATTTCTCTTATTTTTTAATATTTTATATTATGGTATATTACTCAAAAAATTAAGGATAATTTATAGTTTGCGTTGTATATTTTAAAAATTAAATTGCATAATTTGCAAAAAAATAAATTAAATACTTTGAAATTACTGATAAAATTTTTTTAATATTGCTACTCTTTAATCGGGATGGTTTTGTAAAACTTGGTACCATTTGTAAAGATTCAGAATCAAATGTCTTTTTCAATCTCTTAACTTGGTTTTATATCCATAACTTTTAAAAAATTTTGATTCAAAACCTCGTACTAAACCTGAAAATCCCTTTTATTAAACGATAGGTTGGTAGTTTTAAACATAAATAATCATAATAAATGATTAACATGACTTGAAAAATTAATAATTACATATTAATTTATTTGAAATGATAAATTAAAAATATTGTTTTACATAAACGAAAATTTAATAAATTATTAAATTCTGACGCATTAAACAGGTTAGTTTAATTATTAATATTTATTTATTAATTTTTTACCGAATGTTCACTTTAAATTGTTGACATCATACTAACCTTTGTATTTTCTTTAGATTGCATGTATCACCATATCTTGTCTCCAAACACGGAAAATATTAAAAAGTAATTTATTTTTTTCCGATAAAAAAACAGATACATCCATTGATTTGTTTGAAAAAATAGAAATATATTTATGATAAGAGTAATAATTATTTTTGCTTTCAAAAACACAAAAGGATTTATAACTTCAGGTTATGACAGCATTCTCTTCAAAAATTTTTATCTGTTGAAATATCCTGTCGCGATTTATTTTTACCATCTAAATTCATCCGTTCAAAACCAAAAACTGATCAATTCTGTTTTAATCAACAAAACTCAAATATTTATTAATCAGTTTAACTACGGAATCCGTTATTTTTTTGATGAACATATCGTTTCTTGATATGAATATTGAGTTAATAATATTTCGGCAAAGGAAAGATCTAAATATACGCCAAAATTACACTCCATGCTTTTAATAGCTTTTTTACGTTTTTTGTTGTTATAAATTGGTTTTTGCCATCCATACCTAACAAGTTCCTCTTTTTACAAAGGATATAAAGTAATTTTCATCAGTATTTGTATGTATCTTATCACTTATGAGGGCTATTTTAATTGTTGTAATGGCAGAGTTATCGTCCATCACTAATCTTAGGCCAGTGTCATATCGATATTTTATCATTGCTACAGATCTTGACAACTTTATGCATCATATTTCTTTCACCTTTCAAGTATTTTTTTAAAAGTCTTTCTCAAAGACGTGTGAGAGCCATCAAGCCCACATGTTTTGAGTATCACGAAATCAATTCAAATATACTAAAATATTATGGTCTGTTAATATCGTAAATTTCCTTCCGAACAAATATTTCCTAAATATTTTCAATGACCAAAAATAACCAGGTTTTCTTTATCCATAGTAGTAAATGATTTTTTGGTTGGTCTAAGTTTTCTGCGTTCAAACAATGCAAACTCTTCATTTCACGACATTATCTGAGCTAGTTAGCTTCCAGTCCATAATTTTATGTCTCAACCTTCAATATTAGCAGATGATTCACACTAGGGATAGGTAGGGTGGTGATATTAATAAGATATCTCTTAATTTCTGAGAATGATTTTCATCGTCGATTCCCTAACGTAAATATTCTATTTCTTCTATTCATTTTAGTTAAAGGGAATGAAACCTCAAAAAAATATTTTAAGAATTTTTGCTATTATCCGCCGAAACCGTGAAATCTATCAAGGTGTTATGTGTTTTTTTCAAGTTTTCTAATTTACCAATTCTTAGAGCTGTCCTGGATGCACAGAAATACCATCTTTGCTGATTTTATGCCCAAAAATACTATTTCTTGTAGGTTATTCGCGCATTTATCTGTATGATGCTTAAGGCTAGCATAAAACAATATGGAACGAACTATATAGATGTCCCTTAAATGAAATTCTAGGCCTTTGGAAAATATAAAAATATCGTAAGTATAACATTATATGTGAGCTTTTTTTTATTCATAATTCGTTAATCGCTGACACATACTGGGAGCGTTATAAATCCCCTAAGTCATCGCTTTGAACCAATAAATAAGCTAAACCAAAACTGATTCAAAAGAAATTTTTTCCCGATCTGCTTTCTTTATAGGAATTTACTGGTATGCACACTTGAGACCAAGACTGGAGAATTATTTAAGGCCTGAAACTCTTTCAAACAAGTCACCCGATCGGGGAAGTGGTATTAATCTTTTTAAGAGATAAATAAGTTTCCAAAGGTCATTATAAAAACCGCAACTCAATACTTTTTTGTCGTTGAAATATCGTGGACTCCTTTGGACTGCATCTTTACTCTATCACAACGTTTGAAACCATTTCTTTTATCAAATTTATTCAGGCTCTAGTAAGCTCAAAGGGAACTATTAACAGGGAGATGCAACAGTCTCTGCTTTTCAAGTTTTTATGCCATTTTAAAAAGAGCATTTATTCCATTATCTATGTCTGAATTTGAATAGGCTTCAACCTTACTGACCAAGATTTTATTTAAATTCTGGACTTCCTGTGATTCATTTTCTGTGACTTTTTTCAAAGGAATATTTTAAATTATAATCTTGGATGTTAGGTCGTTACTGACTCTTGTGCAAAAGATAAAACCTCTGCCAATGATGGCCTGTTTTTCCAGGTTATCAATGACCAGAAACTCCAATTAATTTCTTTGTCCGATGTTTTTATTTCAAGTGTAGTCATTCCTCTTATTAGAAGGAGTCCTCCACACGTGAATAATATATGTATAGGCTTTTATGGTTCAACTGGAAACTATTTCCGGCAAGACCTGACTGTACAAGTGAATTGGGGGAATCCGCATCAATATTGGCGATATATTTTCTTCCGTGTTGATTTTCCACATTAATATTGATTCAACTTTACGTAACTTCTATAATTTCGCATGTTGCTTTCCATGGGTTGTATGATTTATTTTAATAATTTAAGGAAAATTTTCTTAACACTCCTTTGTAAGTTGTTTTATACTTCCATAGGAATAACGCTGCAGTTGATTCCCTTCTATGTAAAAAAGGTACTTTTATAATTTCTTCTTTTCAAGTGGATCTCCAATTGGATTTGATGCAATTTAATATTCCATAAAGTATATTTTCATATATGTTCTTCATTTCCAGCACTGTAGAATTGTTCTGAACAGTCTATGCTTCCCAAAATCTTACCAACTTTTATTAATTCTTTTAACTACAGATCTTGTAAGGAAATAAGTTGTGTCGAAATTGACCTAGACGAGCATAATAATTCGTGCACATCAAAATTTTTCCAAATGAATTTCGGACGCATTAATCACATTTTGTTTTAAAAGAACCTCTAAATCGTTCATAAAATTGATAATACTTTAGTCTTTATGTTGAGATACCAACTTAATGTTCGGTAGGGTGATTAATTTTTCGTAATTTGTAATTAATGGAACGTGCATACTGTAATTATTCTGAGATAGTTGAATATATATACACATATATTTACAAGTATATTTTATTATTTTCTTAGTAATGAACTACAATATTTCAAAAGTTTTTCTGGTTTAGCATTAAAGAATGTATTCATCGAACTACGGTAAGTAAAATCATTAAACCACTCCTTAATTGGTTCATTAATTTTTTAGTATATTTTTCATGTTAAAGACCTTAGTTTATCACTATGATTTGTAGCAAAGTTAACTATCTCCACTATTTCTGTATCTCGTGGATCTAAAAATAATAATAGCTTAGCCCACTTCTGTTCCGTTTTCCATATCTTTGTTACGGCAATTACATCCAGTATTGATAACTACTCATCAAAATGATTCCATTCCTTCAACTTTAAGTCCTCCAAAACTAAATTTTCTATTGACACAATATGTCACACGCAAGACATTAATAGAAAAGCCATCATGACTCATGTCACATCTTTACAATTATTTATTGATCGGCATCTTATTCTCTTGAGTAATTCCAAATCTTGGAGAGATTCTCTGGTAGCTACGTTCCATCACGTGGTCACGGCGCTATTAGGGATCACAAATATTTATCCGTTACGCTTCATTAGTTTAATTTATTATTTAAAGATTTCAATATATTCTCACGACTGAATAAATTTATATAATATAACCGAAATATTTATTGAATATAGCCAAAAATATCACTTGGAACTTATGCATTTTCACTAAAAGTATTTAGAACAATTATAGTCAAGTTTCCATGGAAACGGATAACATTAAGCTAATCGAAAGACACTTCAACAATTATTGTATTATATAAAAAATAATATAACAAAATTTTTAGATCTAAGCACTTAAATTTTAGTAATATATATTTAAAATAAATTTAAATATTGAAACATCAACTTATAATACTTCAAAATTGAAAATGAGAATTCAAGTTACAACTAATAATTCGTTACTGAAAATTAAAGACAATCATTTATAGCTTCCTAACATGTTCAAATAAATTAATATAATTGCCATAATTAGTTTTAAAAACAAATTACTCATTATGTCACAATAAAAATATGCCGCCATCATCTGTCGGATATTCTCAGTACTAAAAATAGGTTTCGAAATAATTTATGTAAACATAACATACTTCAGCATGTTTTATCTTGCTGAGACATTAAAGAAAATAGCAAGGTATGATGAAAAAAATGTTAAAGGATATTAAAAATAGGTTCAGAATGTAAATTCATATATAAAATGAAGTTTTATTGAGTAAAGGAAAAGTATGGGGTAATCCACTTAAGAAATATATTTTAATAAAAATCAAGTTTATGTAACATATATAATCCATTCAGAAAAATTTTTTATTCAAAAGAGCATAAAAATTTCTATATAATCAAATAAATGTTAGAAAAGAATAGAATAATAAAAAAACATACTGCAACATTACAAATGGGGATGTCAAAAATAAAAATATATAAATAATATGCCAAAATATTATTAACTTGCTGAAAAAATTTTGAGGACACAAATATCTTGCTATATGTTTGTGTCGTAAAATATTGATCTTAATTATTCTTAAAAAATAAACTAATAATAAATTTTCTGATATCAAGATATAAACAAGAAATTGTTAATAAAGTAATATCAGGTGAATTTATTCATATCATATGTGCATATTTTCAATAAACATAACATGATTAAACAAATGAAAAGTTGAATCTTAAGATTTTACCGCTCACATATATAGAAAAAAAAGGATAATACATTCCACCAATATAAATATTTCATAAATTTTTTGAACAAGTATAAATATATTTTAGAAAATTAAATTTTATTATTAGATTGATGAACACTGAAAAACTATATTTTTCTAAAAATATATTTGGTTAAAAAACGTAAAAATCGTAAAAAACTTAAAATATTGTTTTTATGAAGAATTTCAACATAAATATTTTTCAATAGGTATATCTTTTACCGAAACTTTCATATGAAAATATTAAAAATTTTGAAAGATTTTATTTTAGGAAAAATAATTTTAAACTGTAAACAAAAAAATCATTTTTTAGATTAAAGAATGCTATTAAAAATATTTTGAACTGATTTTTGAAAAGGATAGACTATTAATGAAACTTTGAAAACTTTTATTCTTTAAAGATTGGCGTAAAATAAATTTATTTTGAATAAAACTTGCTTACTTAATTGATTGAAGATTTAAAGTAGTAGATTTTTTTACAATCAATAGTTATATTTTAATGTTTAAACATTATTTACTTGAATATATAATTTTCAAAAATTATTTTGAACTTACAATTATCAAAGCTAAAATGTTTTTAATACTACTAGAATTCTTTTAAAAATTTTCACAAATATTTTGTTGTTGGAAAGGAATTCTTGATTGATGTTTTTTGTTTGTTTAATTAATAGTAGTGGCGCAATTATAAACAGTATGCAATTATGATTACGCTCTTAATACTATGTAAAGTGAATTGTTTATCCGATTATCTGATGTTGGCAATTTTCATGAGTACAAAAAGGGATTATCCGCAATTACGTCAAAAAGATTTTAACGAACTTGGGGATGGCAGGATTTGAGAAAGAATTAAAAATTTTTTCAAATGTATTAGCCACAATTAATTTAAAATTATATTTCATAGATTAAAACTCAGATGTTTGATCATGGAACTGTTGAAGAAAAGATTGATCTTGTTTTTTCTTCTAATTATCTTCGGAATTTTTATTACCTAAGATATAACGTATAGATAAATTATAAATCTATATGTTTTTAGATGGATCGGGATGGATTCATGAGCGTCAATTTTGTTAATAATCTCCCTGTGTTCAAGAGATACAACCTCACAAATTTCGAGTTTGTTACTGTTGAAACTAATGAGATTTTATATATATTTTTAGAAATTGTGTTCAGCTTATAAGTTTGAATTCACAGACGATTTCAAGATGTTTCGCTTGCATTTTGAGCCCACCAAATGGCCTATGAAAAGGAATCCACAAAGCGACGTAAATATTGGGCTCCGACAGCTCTTCGAAAGACTCTAATCTGATTTGTTATATTTATCACATACTTTCAGTATATTATTCTTTATTGAATATATATTCTTTGTAAATATTTTTTCGCAGAATTTAGATCAGATCTATCTAAAATTATGAAATTGTTATAGTTTGAGCTATAATATAAAAAGAAATATTAAATACATTCTGTATTATTATTTAAAATTATACAGTCGGTTACGTATAGTTCGTAGTGACGTGTAGTTCGTAATTTGAGTAAATTTTTGAAAATTAACATTTATTCTTAAATTCGTTAATTATTTATACATCAAACTAAATTTTATATTCAAATAGATATTTTTAAGTATAATTTAACCATTTTT
>LDMZ01021275.1:0-14141 GCA_001455285.1 Sphaeromyxa zaharoni | reverse complement strand
TTTTACGCAAATGTATTTAATCAAAAAATTACTTAAAAAATTAAATTCGTTATTTATTCTATCAATCTTTAATTAGATCTGATTGCAGTTTGTAGTATGCATATGGTGCAAAAAATGGATAAATTACAAAATTTTAATGAAGATCGCAAAAATATTGCCGAAACCTTCGGCAAGAAGACGTTGGTATTTAATCGTGGAAGAGTAATGGCTTTTACAAATATTTCTTTAAATATGACCTGTTTTGATATTTAAACCAATGCCTTTATGCGAATACGTTCCAACTGCAGGAATCTACTCGTGTACAAACAACCGCTTAATAACCTTTAGGTTTCCCTACCGTAATACAAAAATATTTTATGAATTAGCGGTTTGTAGACATTGATGAATATGCAGTATTTTTTATTTTTAACTATGGATATGTGGCATGAAATATACTTCAACATCTATATTTAAGTTAAAGCGTCAAATCAGATGAAATTAGTACATCATGTCATTAATATTTATTTTATGCTTACCTGCATTCCTTCCCTGTCAAAAGCTTGCAATTGACGTCACAGCATCCGTCAGAAACACCACTGGAATCACAATCTTCACCTTCCTCAACAATACCATTGCCACATAGGAAGGGTATTTTTACTATTTTTATATTGAGGTGGGAGAGTTAGCGAAACCTGTAAGACACTTTGTTCGACTAGGTTCTTTGATAAGTAACATCATACTCTCAATTGAGCAGGGCGAAAAGGATAACGACCTGTCTCCTTCAATACCATTGTTGACTGGTGCCATTAGGTAGTTCGAACCAAAAGTCTTTACACCACAATCACTAATCCTGTCTTTGAAGGGGCATTCCTCATATGATTGTTTTTCACATTGATCTGTTGGATCATGCTGATATTATTATAGAATTTAATTAAAATGTTCTAATACAGGCGAACCCATCATATGACCTTTTTCATGAATTACTGTCTTGAGCATTGTAGCATATGGAACCTTGTTGCCGGCGTGTTTTATGGTTATAATTGATCCACCGACTTCCCCACAAATTCCAACCCCTATAATAATCAATTTTTTTCCACTTTACTGACCGTTTTTATCGCCCAAATAAGCAATACCTAGTACTCCATTATAATCTTTTTCCACAAAAATAGTAGACTGACAATATTCTATTTTCTTTTGTTTTAAAAAGTCATTGAATTTTTCCAAGTCTTCATGCACTGAAGACTCTAATCCGAAAGACAGTTCAGTTTCAGGAAGTAGTACTATTTGTCTTATCTGATCCTGATGAACTGCAAATAAATAACATTAAACATAATAAATTACTTGGTTTATCATCACATTTTAGGGATTTTTCATAAACACGGTTTGAAGTCTGGTATAATGATGCGATATGCAACATTGAAGAGGTTAATGAGGAAAAATGATTTACAAACCCTGGTGTCAACTATATTTTTAAAAATATACATAAGAAAAAAAACATAAATTCTAATTCCACAGTAAATCTTTGAAAAATATTTATTACAATCAAACTTATCAGATCTTATATGCCGGAATAGCTTTCTAAAAAGAATTAAGAAAATTTAAATATAAACACAAATATACACATAAAAGAAAATTAAAAATATTTTTTTTCAAATTAAAATCGAACTAAAGTGGGAGAGTTCACTGATGGGAATAATATATCTCTTCAAATAATATTTAAATATCTTATATATAAATTTTTAGATAGGGCCAACATATACTCAACTTCATTAGCTCTATAGATTCAAGCGTTATCCAAAATATGCAATCATTGACAGAGGAATTACCGTTTTTTAAAAATATAAATTCTTTGTTCAAAATAAATTATCTCACGATAACGTCTCGTCCACGTACTGCTAGAATTATAGTACATTTTCTTTGATTACTTTGCACTTTATACCTGGATTCTCTTAAATCTTACGTTTAACCCACACTCAACGACAAAAAAAAATGAAAAATTCAAGGATCAACTTTTGTTAGACCATGGTACAGTATTCTTGACGCATTGAAAGGTACTGACATTGGTTTATCCCTCCCAATTCTCTTCCTGATTGCTTCGCCTTGTTTAAAAACATAGTTAAGACATTACCAACAATTGGCCTTGATATCGAGTTGCTATTTCCTTAAGGGTCTACTATTTCTTTTATTTCTCACAAAGTTATACCTGGATCGGGGGGGGTGTAATGCTTTAATCAGAGCTATTATCTCTGGAGTTAGCTTCAGAGATGAATACCCTCTTCTCTTTAATAGTTTCTTTTTCAGGGTATAGCTTTAAAAGCTTTTAATATTCTTGAATGTGCATATATTATTCATAACAAATCTGTTGTATTCCTTACATTAATTACCTTTTCTAGAATAATCGACATCAAATATTTCGGCTTTTCTTTTGAAACAGAATTATTATGTTTTATAGAAATAGAATCACTTGAGTTGAAATTAAATTGTTCCATATAAACAAAATTAATTTTAAAAAATTGCAATAAAATAAAAATTTTGAAATATTTTTGATAAAAACGTATATATGAACTCAATCCCAAAAATATTTCCTATGCCTCAATATTAAATATTATTGTTTCAGTTCTATTAAGTTCTCATGTTAAATTTCTATCGTATTTATGGATTAAAAAATGTTAGAAATTTTCAAATAATGGAGCATAGTTATTCATTCTTAGATATACTTACAATTCACTAAGAGATATTGATCCTGAACGCTGATAACTTGGACACCCATATGTGCCTAGGGAGGATATGTTAAGGCTTTCTACTTCATAGGCAATTGCCTTGCATTTGAAGCAATTAATATATGGTATATGATTATGTGGGTCATCTATGCGATAAACCTTCCCTTCGGAAGTGTGGACATCTCCAAAGAAAATCTGATTCATTATATATCCGTTTGCCTCTGTTTTTTCATCATCTTTCAATTAATACAATTTAAAAAAATATCTCACCACAAACTTCCCCTACAACAAGGTAATTATTTTCAGGATTCTCAAAGTTGAGGAAAGCACCAGAATTAAGTAAAGCAGTGTTTATTCTGAGACATAATGATATTTGTCTGTGATAACATCACAAAATAGAGAGTATATAACCTGGAATATAGGTTCAGTTTAACTTTAATATTATCTTCACTCATCACCAGCTCAGAATAATCATCTTGTGAGAGGATTTGATAGCCAGTTAGGTACGGATGTGTGAAGACTCCAGTTTCAACATACCCCAAGTAGGAAGATCTAGTAAATCAACTATTACTGCTAGTGATGAAAAACCCGTAAAAATTATTTATCAAGACCAATGTTAAACAAAATTCGAACATCCGTTAATATATATTTATATGTTTGGATTGGCGTTTCCCTCCATATTTACTGTAGATGAAAATTATTGGATTTATCTTTTTTTAATTTTTAGGACTGATTTAATAATAGAACTTATTGAAATAAATAATTAGTTTTTTATTTTTTTTTATTTGAATCTAAAACGATAAAATCTATGCTACTAAATATCAATGCATAAAAATCAGCTGATTTAATTTTCTTTTCAATCTCTTAATTTTCCTGAGCTATTTTTGGGTTTAATAATCTACTTTTAGAAACTTATAATTCAGAGCTTAATACACAATTCAATAAATAATTTTGTTATTAATTCATCCCATCAAGATCAAAAATTTTTTGTGAAAATTATATAAAATTAGTACACTAGTTCTCCTTTAAAATTTCAGACTATTCTGTGACTAACAAAGCCTTAGGACAGCTTAATGTTTCATATAATTGTAGACGGCGCTTCAATCATAAACTTTACAAGTTTTTATGTAACCCCGTATTGGTGCATAAGAGATACCTTGTCTTAATTATTCTTTATCAGAAAATTCTAAATGGGAATTGGAGTTAATCGAAGAACAAATAATTATATGTTTGTTTTGGATATAGAGTATTATATCTCCTTGAGGCTGGCTTAGGCAAATCTTGTTAAAATCCATGTATGAATGAAAACGGAAAAGCTATTGTTTATATGAGAAACGTTTAATTTTTCAGTAAAGAGAATACTAATAATAAATATATATTTGTTTTTATTACGTAAGTAAAAATATGGAGTAGATTACAAATCCGGCTCTGAGTTAAATAATTACATCAGACTCCCCACATTATCTCAGTTTTTACCCATCCGTTGCAACACATCATAAATAAATTGGGAATTTTTCTAATTTATACCTTATCCACTGGGTTTTTGAACTTTCCTTTACGTACTTCTAATCTTCCCAAGTTAAGAAATTTGTAATAGGTAAATAGTTATTAATACTATCTCTTAATCTGTTACTTGATAGATGTAAAACTATCAGATGGATCCCTCGTTATCCAAGAATTTTTCTTTATTTTTTTTAAATGGGACAACCCATTTTTCTAAAAATTCAAAAAATAACACGATGACAATTAATATATTATTTAGTTAATTTTTGGAGTAGTGTGATTTAGCAAAGAGTAATGAATGACACCATGCCGCTCCACAGGCGAGTGATAATACTTGAGAATTATAAAAATTAAGAAAGGATTTAAGTAACAATACAAACCACTTGAGTCACGCTAGCATGTCTCATTCATTATTCGCCGGTGGATCCGGTAGTGTTATTTCTTTCAAAATTGTCAGAAATATTTTTCAAGCTTTAACTTAAATATCCATCAATGTTTATTCTATACTTCTTATATAAGACAGGAAGAGAACATTAACCTTCTTACCATTGTTAGATTTATTCAAATTCTGTATATAAATAGTGGTTTGTGACTTAACTTCCTAATACCTTTTAATCAGATGGTGGGGGAGGTAGTGTTAAGGCTAATCTTGTTAGGAGATAAAATTATCTCATTCAAAGTTTAAATGTGTTGATATTTTTAACATTCTAAAAATAGCGGAGCATACTGCTGAATAAGACACTATTGTATATGGTTGTGAATAACTAGTACTAGTGTATACCTTGGTTAGGTTCAAATTAAAGCGTTGGTAAATGTTTTTCAAAAAGAAGGACTAAATATTGTTTTGAATCAATTTAGTTTCATAATGAAGTTAGTATGACTCTATAAATCGAACTTTCACCTTTTAAAAGAATAATGGAAAAAGGTTTTAATAGAATGTAGTACTTTTCCGTAACTTTTGATAAAAAAACTGAATAATTAAATATGAAAAAAATCATTGAATAATCTCAGCTGAAATTTTCAGTCAGATTTACGAAAAATAGCAAAAAATGGGTCTTTTTATGTAGAATCGGGATTATAATAGTATAATCTGATAAAATTTTCAAAAAATAGATAAAGAAAATATCCACACAAAGGAACTAGGATTATTAGCTGCAAATCTTGACCGAAATATTAAAATTTTTAAATATCATAGAAACTAAAGGAACAACTTACACTCATAAATTTCTCCTATGGATGTCTTAGAAAAGAGAATCAAACTCGGCTTGTATGATTTAAGAATATTATCAGGTTGGTGGACAAAAGTTAGAAAACGTCATAATTAAATATTTATATATTAAAATGATAAATTATAAGACGGAATTATTATTAATATTACACCACTGCTTCAAACGTTAAAGGTAAAATTAGGAAATTATAAAATTGCAGGTATCTTTAGTATGAATCAAATTGGCTATCTTTATAAACCAATCCCATCAAAAACAACTTTTATAACGGTAAGACAGGATACAATAACCTAAACAGTATATCTATGTCACGGATATACAAAAAAATATTTTTAAACCGCGTTATTCCCTTCGAAACAGAAATATTGGATAAGCTCCATAAATTTTTACAATTTGAAAAAGAGGAAATTGAAGAGTGAATTAAATAAGAGAAGATTTATTAAAGAAACTAAAATTAAGTGATGTTATTAATTCGTATCGTTTTTCGCATTTTTAACTACTTAATACGCGCATAGTCTGTAAAAATTATTATTCTTATTTTTATTGCACGGTTACTCGTTGTCTGTTACATCTACAAAGGCGTTGATTGTTACGAGTCTTAAATATTATTTTTTTTAAATAAATGGCGTCATAACTGCAGCTACAATGAGTATGTTTTCAGCCTCAAATTAAAAAGCAAAAACAGAGCATAGTTCACTTCCAACCTATGCTTCAAGTCCTCCATATCTTTTTTATATTTTATGATTGTTAAAAAACAAGAAAGCTCATACATTATACAAAACCAATCTGAACTAAAGATCGTGTATTTTATTTTTATACAAGAGTTACCAAACTAGTTTTTTTTATATATTTAAGGATATGCGTATAAAATTATTGGCAAATTAATTTAACAGCTGCATTTGCAAAACTATCTGTTTTTTTAATTCAATTACTTATATTACTGGACCATCATGATATATATTATTTTGTGGCACCTCATTTGGAGTCAGGTACCATCTGGGATATCAAAAACCGACGAAATCACAAGTAAACATGGATCTTGATCCTGAATTCATTCGCGTTGTTGATTATGCGTTTCACTCCAGTTTTGCCCCACGTAGCTCTGTTAGGGTGTCAGACTCATTATAAAAAGAAATGAAAAACAAAAACCAACCAGACGTGAAGCATTAAAACTAACCCCTCCGCCACAAGGTGGTTTAATTATTTAAATAGTGAACTTAGCGAATGTGCACTATGGTGGTCCCCAAAAACCAGCTGTAATGCATTCACATCGACTTACTAATATCAATTTATTATGACCTAGCTACCTCAACGCTGAATGGCACTTTACATACATATATATTAAAAGAGTACTGCTCATTGAAGATAAGTCGAGAATATGGGGAAAATATCCATTAAGATCCAGATGCATGGGCCAGGCTGACATCCTAGATCTGGAAAGGTAAATCGTTTTGCAAGTAATATACCTACATGCCACAAATTAGGTGTTGATTTACCAAGGAAAAGACACCAGCCCTTGAAGATTTTATCTAAATCCAGATTAACAGCAAGATTACGTATTAAATTCGTTGGCATGATAGTACAGTGTTCTGCATACTAGTGCAAGCGTTAAAAGTCCGCATAGTAGAATATGTGTATTTATTGCACTTCTGGAACTCATCACAAAATAAAAAAACAAAGATAGGCACGCAAAGAGAATGATTAAAAAGGTTACAAATAAATTAAGGATATCTCAGTATCGGATCAAGTTCATAAAAACAAAAATTGGCACAAGACACTCGTCGATGATCTTTGAACAAACGATAAAATTCAGTAATAGTGCTTATTAATACTCCTAGAGCTAAACATTATTGCGTGTTACATTACACCGAAACACGATATTTCAATAAAAGCTCTAAGGATAAAATTTTTATCGCATAAAAATCATGCTAACTTATACAGAGAGCCGTAAAACAGTGCCATGGATGAGTATACAGCTTAATCGTCTACCGAAATCATATAAATTCATAAATCAAAAAATTATTTTATCAATCAGAAAATTGCCGGATTATACCTACACTCTTACATCAAGTCTAGCTAAAAATATTCAACTTAACATAATTTGAAATTAAAAAAACAAAATTCGAATACCTAAACAACCACAGTAAATCTTATTCAAATAGGTATATGTAAAGAATAAATAGGGAAAAATAAAATATGTAATCAAAAAAATATTGAACATATAAAAGTAAAACATTGACATTTCATATTTAGAAGCATTTTCTGTGAACTATTCCGGGACCACTTTCGTCATACTCTTGTTTTGAAATCCACATTTGTTGAAAAGTTGATAACGATGCCAATATAGACCCACCGATCCATACAGAATACTTTCTCTCTGGTGGGGATATTATCTTTATTTTAACAGAAGATGGAGCCAGTAAGCATATTTCTCTCTGCATTCGATCTCCCAACCCGGGAAACATCGATGTTCCACCCGAAAGCACAGTGTTGGCGTAAAGATCTTTACGTATATCGACGTCACACTTCATAATGGAACTATAGGTAGCTTCATGAATTCCAACAGACTCCATACCGATAAGAGCAGGCTGAAACAAAACTTCCGGACATCTGAATCTCTCGCTGCCTATAGTAATAAGCTGTCCATCTGGCAATTCATAGACTTTTTCGATCTTGGAGCTAGTAGCCGCGTTGTTCATCTCTGTTTCATAATCCATCGCAACGTAACACAGTTTCTCCTTTACGTCTCGTACAATTTCTCTTTCAGCAGTTGTAGTAAAGCTGTAGCCTCTTTCGGTCAATATTTTCATTAGATAATCAGTTAAATCTCTTCCAGCCAGATCTATCCGTAGCATTGCATGGGGAAGAGCATAGCCCTCATAAATTGGAACTGTATGAGTAACACCATCTCCGGAGTCAAGAACAATACCGGTAGTCCTACCGGAAGCATATAACGACAGCACAGCTTGAATAGCGACATACATAGCGGGACAGTTGAATGTTTCAAACATTATCTGGGTCATCTTTTCTCGATTAGCCTTAGGGTTAAGAGGAGCTTCTGTTAGCAATATCGGGTGTTCTTCAGGAGCAACTCTTAGTTCGTTATAAAATGTATGATGCCAGATCTTCTCCATGTCATCCCAGTTAGTAACAATTCCATGATCAATCGGATACTTCAGAGAGAGAATTCCTCGTTTCGATTGAGCCTCATCACCTACATAGCTATCTTTTTGGCCCATCCCTACCATAACACCCTGATGCTTTGGGCGGCCAACAATAGAGGGGAAAACAGCCCTTGGAGCGTCATCCCCAGCAAATCCAGCCTTAACCATTCCCGAACCATTATCGACCACAATTGCAGCGATTTCCTCGTCCATCCCACTTAAAACAGGTAATAGCCGCACACAAAACAACCGCGCTTTTTATTGAGAAAAAAAGCCTGGGTCGAGTTGTCCTTTGCCAATTTAATTTTCCCGCGTATTTTTTAAAAAATATTTTAAAGTTGAATAAAATGACCTTGTAAGCCAAATTTTTATATTTAAAAAAAATTATGTTAAATAATTTTTCAATCGATAATTTCCATTCCATTTAAAAAAGGAGATAAGAAAACTTCTTTAGGTTTATTCTTGTTGCCAGAGGTTATTGAGCCTGCCATAACTACACTATCAAAAATTTTTACACAGTGTTGAATCGATGCATGATTATACAAATAGAACGCTAATCCGCTATTGTTTGTTTACTATAAATATTATTACAATATTTATCACTTGATTATCAATAAATTATATTGAAATGAGTGTGAAGTAATTAAATCAGTATGCATAAATGTAACGGTGTGAAATATTTTTGCTTCAATTTATACAATTAAACTTCAAACAGTGAATTGTTATGGAACAATCTAATAATTTCCTGACAGCAATTTAACTGTTATTTCAGTAATTACATAAAACTTATTTATATATATTTAAAATAAGTCGTGATTGTATTTATTGCTAATTGGTTGTATAATATCTAATACAAAAGTACTAGACCCTGGTAAAATTGTATAGGTCGGGTATGAAAAAAGAAAGTTTTGTTCTATAAAACAATCATGCTTTTCAAAAAAGCTCGATTCACGATTTTTATTATTATTCCTCCTTTAAACAATTCGAAAAATTGAAAAATTTCACTGAATTTGTTTTATTTTTTTGCTATGAAAAGCTATTTTAAGGCTAGCATAATCAGAGTATTGGTTATTAATTACTTTTTTTAAATAGAATTAATTATTTCACATATAAGATTTCTTTAATAGCTTACATTTACTATACTTTTTAAAGAAAAACAATTCATTCGTTTCGAAATATTATTATATGATTTAAAAAGCATATAGTCGGTTTTTTATTGTTAAATAGATCCCTTCTAACTATTATTACGGTTATAAATAATTTAAATTTATAAAAACAGGTTTTCCCGTATATTCCAATAGTTAAAGATCAATTTTTCACTTTTGGAATAAAATATATCATGTAAATACATCAAAGGGTAAATTATGTTATTGCATTTTGATCCGATCAGTAATCAGAGATTTACAATCCAATAAATTCTCTTCGATTGGTGTAGTGCTGAAATTGATGATTCACATAATAATTTGCGAAATCTCTTTGATTTTGTAATTTAATATTTTGAGCCATCAAATGTAATTTTTAAAAAGATATTTTGTGAATTTTTATTATTCAAATTATCTATTTAGTATAAAAACAAAACTTAAATCCTTATATATAAATTATATCAGCTAAATTTATTTAATATAATAAAAAAAATCTTATAAAAAGAACCAATAAATTGTTTAATATTAAGAAATTTTGTTAAAAAAATTATTAATTGTATAATTTACAATCAAAGTCTAATGGATGAAATATTCATGCAAGAAAAACTTGTTCATGCTCTGATACGACAAGAAACTAATTAGACTAGGACACGCAAATTAAATTGGTTTTGTATAGCACTAGAAAAGACATTGAAGAGCGGTAAAATTGCAGATACATCCGTTTAATTTAGATTTTAATTAAGTACTAAATAGAATTACAACCTCATGAAAAAGTGCACAAATACGAGTCTAAGCAGTGAATTTTCATCTACAGTTTAGATACCTTGCCTTAAGTCTATATCAGATAAAAATATTGTTTCAATCCAGTAAAATTATTTTATAATTTCACAGATAGACGTGAAAGAAGCTTTAATCGTGAATTCCTTTGATTTTGCAATATAAAAAACGGAAGGGAACAAAATTAATTTCCTTGATAAATAAATCAGTTCCATTCTAAAAGATAACTGTGAAGAATCAAAGAACACTAACGCTCTACGACTAAATACGAATAATAATGGTCCGATAATAGTTTACATCCGGCTATGTTTGTTTCGTTGTTATCGTCAAAACTACTTAAATTTTACAATAAATGAATCTTCTGCTTAGTTTTTTTAGTTTTTGTTGTTTGCTTTGATCAGAGCTACATATATGTGCTCACCCGTTTATCATTTGAACCTATTTATAATCCATTGGATTATTTTTTAAATGGTAATGAATTTTGATCTTATGTAAAGTTTCAAAAAAATCATTAAATATTTTGGTTCAGGATTAAGATGATGATATTGTTGTGGTTTTCAACACAGAAAATTTACTAAAAGTGTCTATCATGTTACATAAAAATTTATCAGGAATACAAAAAAAAAGATAATTTATTCATTTTTACATTCATCAAAAATATGGAAATTTAAATTAATTTAAATATATCTGGTTCTGTTGGTGTTAAATTTTATATTTGTTTAAGAATACATCCCATCATGGTTAATTATTATGTTTTACTATAATTGTAATTATCCAATAGGTTTTCTACAAATGAATCAGCCTTATTTTAATCATTTTTTATGGATGTTAAATACTGAAAATATGCTGAATTGGTACAACTTAACTCTGTTTTGATAGCAGAATTACAGAGCCATCAGCATTTTTCACTGATCACCTAAATTCGAAACACAGTTCACCACATATTTGAAGATTGTTTATTACGGGATAAATTTTCTTTTAACTGCTGACCATGCGTTGGCTAATTTTAAGGCATTTTAATGGCATATAAATAAAAAATACAAATTATAAGGTAAGAAACTTGTATGCATGACCAAATCTTCAAATACCAACCATATCGTGTTTTAAAGATTAAAATTGTTCCAAATCCAAGTTAATAAAGCTACACAACATCAGAGTGATAGAACCTATTATTCTTGTAATAAAATTTAATTTTATGATATATACATACAATTATGCAATGTCCATAAATGTTTAAATGTAAGTTACCACAATAAATATTTCAATTAGATTTAAATTACTGATTATAATATATATGTTCCCATTAAATTTAATATAATTATCGGAAAAAATAATGAAATTATAACCTATTCTAATATAAAAAATTCCCGCTTATAACAATCATGTATCTACAGAATAAGTTACTAATAATTATTGATTTTTTTTAAGTGGTCCAAGTGATCTACAACGCAATTCCTTAATCATATTTTAGCTTTCAGATGTTTTCAGGTGGAATGGATTGGGTAAATAGAGGCACCCCAAGAGGAATATCCCTTCTGTCTCGGGCTTATCCATCAATAAGAAGATCCTGGAGAAGATTAGAATATTCTCTTCCTCAGATCCTTAAAAAGAAATTGAAACTAGTGAGAGGAAAATGAGCATTGCGACTTCATAAAGAATGAATCCTAACTTAATTAAATAGCTAATAGTAATAAAGATTCAATTGTCTTTTTTTACATATTTAAAGAACATGCTTCTACATAGAAATCTCCTATATATGTTGCAATGCAATTGGGGTATGGTCTGAAAAAATACTAAGAAATAGAGTGAGGGTAATGAGGAAAGCCAACGCTAAAAATATATCTATGCTAATAAGTGATAAACACCACTGCTTTATTCACAATGGAATGCTATTTACAGTATTTATGGAACCATAAAAGTTGGATTTAATTTTTTTATTAACCATCTTTGTTTGGAGATCAAAACGCCCAATATTTTGAATTTAAGTTTAATCATCTCACAAGGTTAGATTTGAATCTAAAAGACAGTACAACTGCCAAAATTTTGCATTTATTTGATCTTCTTTTTTATGCTTTTTGATATATCAAAATCTATTACGCCTCAAAATAATTCTAGTGATTTACAGTTCCCAGCTACAAAAAATATTATTTGAGTGATACTCATTTCAGAATTCTTCATTAAATTTGGGTAAGTTTATTCAAATAATTCTTTTCACAAGAAAATAGCTTTGCTTGAATAATAGAAATGACAGTAAAATAAGTAATTTTTACAACACTTCTAATATTTATCGTAACAGATAAATATTTGCCATCCCCAATAAGGCTAAGAACGAAGGCCTAATCAGGTAGCGTAGCCCTAGTACAAGGGTAGGTAATGGGGGTGTTTTAGTGGGTCAAAGCCCCATACTGCCTGTCAAGCACCCTAGGGAGTTCTGACTGGCGCAAAAGCTGGCTGGAGGTAAGTCTCACCTTACTGAACCGCCTTCAAAGTCATAAGGAGCAGGTAAAGGTTTTATCCTCCATAGCTAAGAAAAAAATCCCCAATAAGGCTGAGACCACGTGACGCATCGCGACTACAAGAGATTCTTTCAAATGTTAGGATAAACTCAAGAGAGGATAACCTAGATTAATAACTAAATGCGAGTACATGACATGCGTAATGGTAGAAATTGTTAGTAATATCTCGTGTGCTATATTTAGCATTCGGCTTGTTGAGTTTAAAAACATGACGGATTCTTTGCGGCTAATTGATCATGTAAGATATAAAAATAATATAAATTCAAATATAGGTTCTTTTTTCTAACCTCTGAAATAATTATTATAACATTTAATGTTCTAGCAGGGTGATTATTCTTTAAAAAAACACAAAATTTCCAAAGATAATATTAGTGGTGAACATTAAAAATTGATATAAGCGGTTTGTATAAATTCGTTATAACACGGTAAAAGTTATTTCTATTATGTGTCGTTTGATTACCAGTAAAAAAATGGAGATCATTGAAAAGATTAAATCATTTGATTGGCTGAGAGACTGTGAGACAAATCCGATATTCCGGTCAGTGTTCTTTCCACAAACAAACAAGTACTGAATGAAAACATTTCTGGTATCAGTTGTGTGTTTCTTGATTTTAACGTATGATCTTCTAATAAGTGTAGAAGAAATTGACAGCAATTATATAAATTTTCAATTAATGTTAGCAACGACGATACTGCCACATGAAATAGAGGATATAATGAGAAGCATCCTCAATTCTGCCAATTTTGTGAAATAATGCACTTTAAGCACTAAGGCATTTACAAAACTATGGGATTTGTCTAATTCTTCAAAAAATATCGTGATTACACACGATGCGACTTATGTCAAAAAGAAAGCTTACGAAACATTTTTTATGTCTTAATGATATCTTTAGGAGATTTTTTATCAAAAGACAAAACCTTAGTTCCAAACACTCTAAAAAGATGAAAATGGCCTATATAACTGCCTCCTTTGATATCTTGGATCGAATAAAGTTATCGTTACAAATATAACACGTATCGTACCCTGGTTATAGGAAATTAACCAAAACTTTACAAAAAAAACCAGCTTTGGTATATTAAATCAAAAGAATTACATTTTACTGAGTTTTATCAT
>LDMZ01021274.1:0-14142 GCA_001455285.1 Sphaeromyxa zaharoni | reverse complement strand
TTTTACGCAAATGTATTTAATCAAAAAATTACTTAAAAAATTAAATTCGTTATTTATTCTATCTATCTTTAATTAGATCTGATTGCAGTTTGTGGTATGTATATGGTGCTAAAAATGGATAAATTACAAAATTTTAATGAAAATCGCAAAAATATTGCCGAAACCTTCGGCAAGAAGACGTTGGTACTTAATCGCGAAAGCGTAATGGCTTTTACAAATATTTCTTTAAATATGACAATGTTTTGATATTTAAACCAATGCCTTTATGCGAATACGTTCCAACTGCAGGAATCTACTCGCGTACAAACAACTGCTTAATAACCTTTAGGTTTCCCTACCGTAATACAAAAATATTTTATGAATTGGCGGGTTGTAGACATTGATGGATATGCAGTATTTTTTATCTTTAACTATGGGTGTGGGGCATGAACTATTCTTCAACATCTATATTTAAGTTAAGGCGTCAAATTAGATGAAATTAGTGCATCATGTCATTAATGTTTATTTTATGCTTACCTGCATGCTTTCCCTGACAAAAGCTTGCAATTGACGTCACAGCATCCGTCGGAAACACCACTGGAATCACATTCTTCACCATCTTCAACAATACCATTGCCACATAGGAAGGGTATTTTTCCTATTTTTATATTGAGGTGGGAGAGTTAGCGAAACCTGTAAGACACTTTGTTCGACTAGGTTCTTTGATAAGTAACATCATACTCTCAATTGAGCAGGGCGAAAAGGATAACGACCTGTCTCCTTCAATACCATTGTTGACTGGTGCCATTAGGTAGTTCGAACCAAAAGTCTTTACACCACAATCACTAATCCTGTCTTTGAAGGGGCATTCCTCATATGATTGTTTTTCACATTGATCTGTTGGATCATGCTGATATTATTATAGAATTTAATTAAAATGTTCTAATACAGGCGAACCCATCATATGACCTTTTTCATGAATTACTGTCTTGAGCATTGTAGCATATGGAACCTTGTTGCCGGCGTGTTTTATGGTTATAATTGATCCACCGACTTCCCCACAAATTCCAACCCCTATAATAATCAATTTTTTTCCACTTTACTGACCGTTTTTATCGCCCAAATAAGCAATACCTAGTACTCCATTATAATCTTTTTCCACAAAAATAGTAGACTGACAATATTCTATTTTCTTTTGTTTTAAAAAGTCATTGAATTTTTCCAAGTCTTCATGCACTGAAGACTCTAATCCGAAAGACAGTTCAGTTTCAGGAAGTAGTACTATTTGTCTTATCTGATCCTGATGAACTGCAAATAAATAACATTAAACATAATAAATTACTTGGTTTATCATCACATTTTAGGGATTTTTCATAAACACGGTTTGAAGTCTGGTATAATGATGCGATATGCAACATTGAAGAGGTTAATGAGGAAAAATGATTTACAAACCCTGGTGTCAACTATATTTTTAAAAATATACATAAGAAAAAAAACATAAATTCTAATTCCACAGTAAATCTTTGAAAAATATTTATTACAATCAAACTTATCAGATCTTATATGCCGGAATAGCTTTCTAAAAAGAATTAAGAAAATTTAAATATAAACACAAATATACACATAAAAGAAAATTAAAAATATTTTTTTTCAAATTAAAATCGAACTAAAGTGGGAGAGTTCACTGATGGGAATAATATATCTCTTCAAATAATATTTAAATATCTTATATATAAATTTTTAGATAGGGCCAACATATACTCAACTTCATTAGCTCTATAGATTCAAGCGTTATCCAAAATATGCAATCATTGACAGAGGAATTACCGTTTTTTAAAAATATAAATTCTTTGTTCAAAATAAATTATCTCACGATAACGTCTCGTCCACGTACTGCTAGAATTATAGTACATTTTCTTTGATTACTTTGCACTTTATACCTGGATTCTCTTAAATCTTACGTTTAACCCACACTCAACGACAAAAAAAAATGAAAAATTCAAGGATCAACTTTTGTTAGACCATGGTACAGTATTCTTGACGCATTGAAAGGTACTGACATTGGTTTATCCCTCCCAATTCTCTTCCTGATTGCTTCGCCTTGTTTAAAAACATAGTTAAGACATTACCAACAATTGGCCTTGATATCGAGTTGCTATTTCCTTAAGGGTCTACTATTTCTTTTATTTCTCACAAAGTTATACCTGGATCGGGGGGGGTGTAATGCTTTAATCAGAGCTATTATCTCTGGAGTTAGCTTCAGAGATGAATACCCTCTTCTCTTTAATAGTTTCTTTTTCAGGGTATAGCTTTAAAAGCTTTTAATATTCTTGAATGTGCATATATTATTCATAACAAATCTGTTGTATTCCTTACATTAATTACCTTTTCTAGAATAATCGACATCAAATATTTCGGCTTTTCTTTTGAAACAGAATTATTATGTTTTATAGAAATAGAATCACTTGAGTTGAAATTAAATTGTTCCATATAAACAAAATTAATTTTAAAAAATTGCAATAAAATAAAAATTTTGAAATATTTTTGATAAAAACGTATATATGAACTCAATCCCAAAAATATTTCCTATGCCTCAATATTAAATATTATTGTTTCAGTTCTATTAAGTTCTCATGTTAAATTTCTATCGTATTTATGGATTAAAAAATGTTAGAAATTTTCAAATAATGGAGCATAGTTATTCATTCTTAGATATACTTACAATTCACTAAGAGATATTGATCCTGAACGCTGATAACTTGGACACCCATATGTGCCTAGGGAGGATATGTTAAGGCTTTCTACTTCATAGGCAATTGCCTTGCATTTGAAGCAATTAATATATGGTATATGATTATGTGGGTCATCTATGCGATAAACCTTCCCTTCGGAAGTGTGGACATCTCCAAAGAAAATCTGATTCATTATATATCCGTTTGCCTCTGTTTTTTCATCATCTTTCAATTAATACAATTTAAAAAAATATCTCACCACAAACTTCCCCTACAACAAGGTAATTATTTTCAGGATTCTCAAAGTTGAGGAAAGCACCAGAATTAAGTAAAGCAGTGTTTATTCTGAGACATAATGATATTTGTCTGTGATAACATCACAAAATAGAGAGTATATAACCTGGAATATAGGTTCAGTTTAACTTTAATATTATCTTCACTCATCACCAGCTCAGAATAATCATCTTGTGAGAGGATTTGATAGCCAGTTAGGTACGGATGTGTGAAGACTCCAGTTTCAACATACCCCAAGTAGGAAGATCTAGTAAATCAACTATTACTGCTAGTGATGAAAAACCCGTAAAAATTATTTATCAAGACCAATGTTAAACAAAATTCGAACATCCGTTAATATATATTTATATGTTTGGATTGGCGTTTCCCTCCATATTTACTGTAGATGAAAATTATTGGATTTATCTTTTTTTAATTTTTAGGACTGATTTAATAATAGAACTTATTGAAATAAATAATTAGTTTTTTATTTTTTTTTATTTGAATCTAAAACGATAAAATCTATGCTACTAAATATCAATGCATAAAAATCAGCTGATTTAATTTTCTTTTCAATCTCTTAATTTTCCTGAGCTATTTTTGGGTTTAATAATCTACTTTTAGAAACTTATAATTCAGAGCTTAATACACAATTCAATAAATAATTTTGTTATTAATTCATCCCATCAAGATCAAAAATTTTTTGTGAAAATTATATAAAATTAGTACACTAGTTCTCCTTTAAAATTTCAGACTATTCTGTGACTAACAAAGCCTTAGGACAGCTTAATGTTTCATATAATTGTAGACGGCGCTTCAATCATAAACTTTACAAGTTTTTATGTAACCCCGTATTGGTGCATAAGAGATACCTTGTCTTAATTATTCTTTATCAGAAAATTCTAAATGGGAATTGGAGTTAATCGAAGAACAAATAATTATATGTTTGTTTTGGATATAGAGTATTATATCTCCTTGAGGCTGGCTTAGGCAAATCTTGTTAAAATCCATGTATGAATGAAAACGGAAAAGCTATTGTTTATATGAGAAACGTTTAATTTTTCAGTAAAGAGAATACTAATAATAAATATATATTTGTTTTTATTACGTAAGTAAAAATATGGAGTAGATTACAAATCCGGCTCTGAGTTAAATAATTACATCAGACTCCCCACATTATCTCAGTTTTTACCCATCCGTTGCAACACATCATAAATAAATTGGGAATTTTTCTAATTTATACCTTATCCACTGGGTTTTTGAACTTTCCTTTACGTACTTCTAATCTTCCCAAGTTAAGAAATTTGTAATAGGTAAATAGTTATTAATACTATCTCTTAATCTGTTACTTGATAGATGTAAAACTATCAGATGGATCCCTCGTTATCCAAGAATTTTTCTTTATTTTTTTTAAATGGGACAACCCATTTTTCTAAAAATTCAAAAAATAACACGATGACAATTAATATATTATTTAGTTAATTTTTGGAGTAGTGTGATTTAGCAAAGAGTAATGAATGACACCATGCCGCTCCACAGGCGAGTGATAATACTTGAGAATTATAAAAATTAAGAAAGGATTTAAGTAACAATACAAACCACTTGAGTCACGCTAGCATGTCTCATTCATTATTCGCCGGTGGATCCGGTAGTGTTATTTCTTTCAAAATTGTCAGAAATATTTTTCAAGCTTTAACTTAAATATCCATCAATGTTTATTCTATACTTCTTATATAAGACAGGAAGAGAACATTAACCTTCTTACCATTGTTAGATTTATTCAAATTCTGTATATAAATAGTGGTTTGTGACTTAACTTCCTAATACCTTTTAATCAGATGGTGGGGGAGGTAGTGTTAAGGCTAATCTTGTTAGGAGATAAAATTATCTCATTCAAAGTTTAAATGTGTTGATATTTTTAACATTCTAAAAATAGCGGAGCATACTGCTGAATAAGACACTATTGTATATGGTTGTGAATAACTAGTACTAGTGTATACCTTGGTTAGGTTCAAATTAAAGCGTTGGTAAATGTTTTTCAAAAAGAAGGACTAAATATTGTTTTGAATCAATTTAGTTTCATAATGAAGTTAGTATGACTCTATAAATCGAACTTTCACCTTTTAAAAGAATAATGGAAAAAGGTTTTAATAGAATGTAGTACTTTTCCGTAACTTTTGATAAAAAAACTGAATAATTAAATATGAAAAAAATCATTGAATAATCTCAGCTGAAATTTTCAGTCAGATTTACGAAAAATAGCAAAAAATGGGTCTTTTTATGTAGAATCGGGATTATAATAGTATAATCTGATAAAATTTTCAAAAAATAGATAAAGAAAATATCCACACAAAGGAACTAGGATTATTAGCTGCAAATCTTGACCGAAATATTAAAATTTTTAAATATCATAGAAACTAAAGGAACAACTTACACTCATAAATTTCTCCTATGGATGTCTTAGAAAAGAGAATCAAACTCGGCTTGTATGATTTAAGAATATTATCAGGTTGGTGGACAAAAGTTAGAAAACGTCATAATTAAATATTTATATATTAAAATGATAAATTATAAGACGGAATTATTATTAATATTACACCACTGCTTCAAACGTTAAAGGTAAAATTAGGAAATTATAAAATTGCAGGTATCTTTAGTATGAATCAAATTGGCTATCTTTATAAACCAATCCCATCAAAAACAACTTTTATAACGGTAAGACAGGATACAATAACCTAAACAGTATATCTATGTCACGGATATACAAAAAAATATTTTTAAACCGCGTTATTCCCTTCGAAACAGAAATATTGGATAAGCTCCATAAATTTTTACAATTTGAAAAAGAGGAAATTGAAGAGTGAATTAAATAAGAGAAGATTTATTAAAGAAACTAAAATTAAGTGATGTTATTAATTCGTATCGTTTTTCGCATTTTTAACTACTTAATACGCGCATAGTCTGTAAAAATTATTATTCTTATTTTTATTGCACGGTTACTCGTTGTCTGTTACATCTACAAAGGCGTTGATTGTTACGAGTCTTAAATATTATTTTTTTTAAATAAATGGCGTCATAACTGCAGCTACAATGAGTATGTTTTCAGCCTCAAATTAAAAAGCAAAAACAGAGCATAGTTCACTTCCAACCTATGCTTCAAGTCCTCCATATCTTTTTTATATTTTATGATTGTTAAAAAACAAGAAAGCTCATACATTATACAAAACCAATCTGAACTAAAGATCGTGTATTTTATTTTTATACAAGAGTTACCAAACTAGTTTTTTTTATATATTTAAGGATATGCGTATAAAATTATTGGCAAATTAATTTAACAGCTGCATTTGCAAAACTATCTGTTTTTTTAATTCAATTACTTATATTACTGGACCATCATGATATATATTATTTTGTGGCACCTCATTTGGAGTCAGGTACCATCTGGGATATCAAAAACCGACGAAATCACAAGTAAACATGGATCTTGATCCTGAATTCATTCGCGTTGTTGATTATGCGTTTCACTCCAGTTTTGCCCCACGTAGCTCTGTTAGGGTGTCAGACTCATTATAAAAAGAAATGAAAAACAAAAACCAACCAGACGTGAAGCATTAAAACTAACCCCTCCGCCACAAGGTGGTTTAATTATTTAAATAGTGAACTTAGCGAATGTGCACTATGGTGGTCCCCAAAAACCAGCTGTAATGCATTCACATCGACTTACTAATATCAATTTATTATGACCTAGCTACCTCAACGCTGAATGGCACTTTACATACATATATATTAAAAGAGTACTGCTCATTGAAGATAAGTCGAGAATATGGGGAAAATATCCATTAAGATCCAGATGCATGGGCCAGGCTGACATCCTAGATCTGGAAAGGTAAATCGTTTTGCAAGTAATATACCTACATGCCACAAATTAGGTGTTGATTTACCAAGGAAAAGACACCAGCCCTTGAAGATTTTATCTAAATCCAGATTAACAGCAAGATTACGTATTAAATTCGTTGGCATGATAGTACAGTGTTCTGCATACTAGTGCAAGCGTTAAAAGTCCGCATAGTAGAATATGTGTATTTATTGCACTTCTGGAACTCATCACAAAATAAAAAAACAAAGATAGGCACGCAAAGAGAATGATTAAAAAGGTTACAAATAAATTAAGGATATCTCAGTATCGGATCAAGTTCATAAAAACAAAAATTGGCACAAGACACTCGTCGATGATCTTTGAACAAACGATAAAATTCAGTAATAGTGCTTATTAATACTCCTAGAGCTAAACATTATTGCGTGTTACATTACACCGAAACACGATATTTCAATAAAAGCTCTAAGGATAAAATTTTTATCGCATAAAAATCATGCTAACTTATACAGAGAGCCGTAAAACAGTGCCATGGATGAGTATACAGCTTAATCGTCTACCGAAATCATATAAATTCATAAATCAAAAAATTATTTTATCAATCAGAAAATTGCCGGATTATACCTACACTCTTACATCAAGTCTAGCTAAAAATATTCAACTTAACATAATTTGAAATTAAAAAAACAAAATTCGAATACCTAAACAACCACAGTAAATCTTATTCAAATAGGTATATGTAAAGAATAAATAGGGAAAAATAAAATATGTAATCAAAAAAATATTGAACATATAAAAGTAAAACATTGACATTTCATATTTAGAAGCATTTTCTGTGAACTATTCCGGGACCACTTTCGTCATACTCTTGTTTTGAAATCCACATTTGTTGAAAAGTTGATAACGATGCCAATATAGACCCACCGATCCATACAGAATACTTTCTCTCTGGTGGGGATATTATCTTTATTTTAACAGAAGATGGAGCCAGTAAGCATATTTCTCTCTGCATTCGATCTCCCAACCCGGGAAACATCGATGTTCCACCCGAAAGCACAGTGTTGGCGTAAAGATCTTTACGTATATCGACGTCACACTTCATAATGGAACTATAGGTAGCTTCATGAATTCCAACAGACTCCATACCGATAAGAGCAGGCTGAAACAAAACTTCCGGACATCTGAATCTCTCGCTGCCTATAGTAATAAGCTGTCCATCTGGCAATTCATAGACTTTTTCGATCTTGGAGCTAGTAGCCGCGTTGTTCATCTCTGTTTCATAATCCATCGCAACGTAACACAGTTTCTCCTTTACGTCTCGTACAATTTCTCTTTCAGCAGTTGTAGTAAAGCTGTAGCCTCTTTCGGTCAATATTTTCATTAGATAATCAGTTAAATCTCTTCCAGCCAGATCTATCCGTAGCATTGCATGGGGAAGAGCATAGCCCTCATAAATTGGAACTGTATGAGTAACACCATCTCCGGAGTCAAGAACAATACCGGTAGTCCTACCGGAAGCATATAACGACAGCACAGCTTGAATAGCGACATACATAGCGGGACAGTTGAATGTTTCAAACATTATCTGGGTCATCTTTTCTCGATTAGCCTTAGGGTTAAGAGGAGCTTCTGTTAGCAATATCGGGTGTTCTTCAGGAGCAACTCTTAGTTCGTTATAAAATGTATGATGCCAGATCTTCTCCATGTCATCCCAGTTAGTAACAATTCCATGATCAATCGGATACTTCAGAGAGAGAATTCCTCGTTTCGATTGAGCCTCATCACCTACATAGCTATCTTTTTGGCCCATCCCTACCATAACACCCTGATGCTTTGGGCGGCCAACAATAGAGGGGAAAACAGCCCTTGGAGCGTCATCCCCAGCAAATCCAGCCTTAACCATTCCCGAACCATTATCGACCACAATTGCAGCGATTTCCTCGTCCATCCCACTTAAAACAGGTAATAGCCGCACACAAAACAACCGCGCTTTTTATTGAGAAAAAAAGCCTGGGTCGAGTTGTCCTTTGCCAATTTAATTTTCCCGCGTATTTTTTAAAAAATATTTTAAAGTTGAATAAAATGACCTTGTAAGCCAAATTTTTATATTTAAAAAAAATTATGTTAAATAATTTTTCAATCGATAATTTCCATTCCATTTAAAAAAGGAGATAAGAAAACTTCTTTAGGTTTATTCTTGTTGCCAGAGGTTATTGAGCCTGCCATAACTACACTATCAAAAATTTTTACACAGTGTTGAATCGATGCATGATTATACAAATAGAACGCTAATCCGCTATTGTTTGTTTACTATAAATATTATTACAATATTTATCACTTGATTATCAATAAATTATATTGAAATGAGTGTGAAGTAATTAAATCAGTATGCATAAATGTAACGGTGTGAAATATTTTTGCTTCAATTTATACAATTAAACTTCAAACAGTGAATTGTTATGGAACAATCTAATAATTTCCTGACAGCAATTTAACTGTTATTTCAGTAATTACATAAAACTTATTTATATATATTTAAAATAAGTCGTGATTGTATTTATTGCTAATTGGTTGTATAATATCTAATACAAAAGTACTAGACCCTGGTAAAATTGTATAGGTCGGGTATGAAAAAAGAAAGTTTTGTTCTATAAAACAATCATGCTTTTCAAAAAAGCTCGATTCACGATTTTTATTATTATTCCTCCTTTAAACAATTCGAAAAATTGAAAAATTTCACTGAATTTGTTTTATTTTTTTGCTATGAAAAGCTATTTTAAGGCTAGCATAATCAGAGTATTGGTTATTAATTACTTTTTTTAAATAGAATTAATTATTTCACATATAAGATTTCTTTAATAGCTTACATTTACTATACTTTTTAAAGAAAAACAATTCATTCGTTTCGAAATATTATTATATGATTTAAAAAGCATATAGTCGGTTTTTTATTGTTAAATAGATCCCTTCTAACTATTATTACGGTTATAAATAATTTAAATTTATAAAAACAGGTTTTCCCGTATATTCCAATAGTTAAAGATCAATTTTTCACTTTTGGAATAAAATATATCATGTAAATACATCAAAGGGTAAATTATGTTATTGCATTTTGATCCGATCAGTAATCAGAGATTTACAATCCAATAAATTCTCTTCGATTGGTGTAGTGCTGAAATTGATGATTCACATAATAATTTGCGAAATCTCTTTGATTTTGTAATTTAATATTTTGAGCCATCAAATGTAATTTTTAAAAAGATATTTTGTGAATTTTTATTATTCAAATTATCTATTTAGTATAAAAACAAAACTTAAATCCTTATATATAAATTATATCAGCTAAATTTATTTAATATAATAAAAAAAATCTTATAAAAAGAACCAATAAATTGTTTAATATTAAGAAATTTTGTTAAAAAAATTATTAATTGTATAATTTACAATCAAAGTCTAATGGATGAAATATTCATGCAAGAAAAACTTGTTCATGCTCTGATACGACAAGAAACTAATTAGACTAGGACACGCAAATTAAATTGGTTTTGTATAGCACTAGAAAAGACATTGAAGAGCGGTAAAATTGCAGATACATCCGTTTAATTTAGATTTTAATTAAGTACTAAATAGAATTACAACCTCATGAAAAAGTGCACAAATACGAGTCTAAGCAGTGAATTTTCATCTACAGTTTAGATACCTTGCCTTAAGTCTATATCAGATAAAAATATTGTTTCAATCCAGTAAAATTATTTTATAATTTCACAGATAGACGTGAAAGAAGCTTTAATCGTGAATTCCTTTGATTTTGCAATATAAAAAACGGAAGGGAACAAAATTAATTTCCTTGATAAATAAATCAGTTCCATTCTAAAAGATAACTGTGAAGAATCAAAGAACACTAACGCTCTACGACTAAATACGAATAATAATGGTCCGATAATAGTTTACATCCGGCTATGTTTGTTTCGTTGTTATCGTCAAAACTACTTAAATTTTACAATAAATGAATCTTCTGCTTAGTTTTTTTAGTTTTTGTTGTTTGCTTTGATCAGAGCTACATATATGTGCTCACCCGTTTATCATTTGAACCTATTTATAATCCATTGGATTATTTTTTAAATGGTAATGAATTTTGATCTTATGTAAAGTTTCAAAAAAATCATTAAATATTTTGGTTCAGGATTAAGATGATGATATTGTTGTGGTTTTCAACACAGAAAATTTACTAAAAGTGTCTATCATGTTACATAAAAATTTATCAGGAATACAAAAAAAAAGATAATTTATTCATTTTTACATTCATCAAAAATATGGAAATTTAAATTAATTTAAATATATCTGGTTCTGTTGGTGTTAAATTTTATATTTGTTTAAGAATACATCCCATCATGGTTAATTATTATGTTTTACTATAATTGTAATTATCCAATAGGTTTTCTACAAATGAATCAGCCTTATTTTAATCATTTTTTATGGATGTTAAATACTGAAAATATGCTGAATTGGTACAACTTAACTCTGTTTTGATAGCAGAATTACAGAGCCATCAGCATTTTTCACTGATCACCTAAATTCGAAACACAGTTCACCACATATTTGAAGATTGTTTATTACGGGATAAATTTTCTTTTAACTGCTGACCATGCGTTGGCTAATTTTAAGGCATTTTAATGGCATATAAATAAAAAATACAAATTATAAGGTAAGAAACTTGTATGCATGACCAAATCTTCAAATACCAACCATATCGTGTTTTAAAGATTAAAATTGTTCCAAATCCAAGTTAATAAAGCTACACAACATCAGAGTGATAGAACCTATTATTCTTGTAATAAAATTTAATTTTATGATATATACATACAATTATGCAATGTCCATAAATGTTTAAATGTAAGTTACCACAATAAATATTTCAATTAGATTTAAATTACTGATTATAATATATATGTTCCCATTAAATTTAATATAATTATCGGAAAAAATAATGAAATTATAACCTATTCTAATATAAAAAATTCCCGCTTATAACAATCATGTATCTACAGAATAAGTTACTAATAATTATTGATTTTTTTTAAGTGGTCCAAGTGATCTACAACGCAATTCCTTAATCATATTTTAGCTTTCAGATGTTTTCAGGTGGAATGGATTGGGTAAATAGAGGCACCCCAAGAGGAATATCCCTTCTGTCTCGGGCTTATCCATCAATAAGAAGATCCTGGAGAAGATTAGAATATTCTCTTCCTCAGATCCTTAAAAAGAAATTGAAACTAGTGAGAGGAAAATGAGCATTGCGACTTCATAAAGAATGAATCCTAACTTAATTAAATAGCTAATAGTAATAAAGATTCAATTGTCTTTTTTTACATATTTAAAGAACATGCTTCTACATAGAAATCTCCTATATATGTTGCAATGCAATTGGGGTATGGTCTGAAAAAATACTAAGAAATAGAGTGAGGGTAATGAGGAAAGCCAACGCTAAAAATATATCTATGCTAATAAGTGATAAACACCACTGCTTTATTCACAATGGAATGCTATTTACAGTATTTATGGAACCATAAAAGTTGGATTTAATTTTTTTATTAACCATCTTTGTTTGGAGATCAAAACGCCCAATATTTTGAATTTAAGTTTAATCATCTCACAAGGTTAGATTTGAATCTAAAAGACAGTACAACTGCCAAAATTTTGCATTTATTTGATCTTCTTTTTTATGCTTTTTGATATATCAAAATCTATTACGCCTCAAAATAATTCTAGTGATTTACAGTTCCCAGCTACAAAAAATATTATTTGAGTGATACTCATTTCAGAATTCTTCATTAAATTTGGGTAAGTTTATTCAAATAATTCTTTTCACAAGAAAATAGCTTTGCTTGAATAATAGAAATGACAGTAAAATAAGTAATTTTTACAACACTTCTAATATTTATCGTAACAGATAAATATTTGCCATCCCCAATAAGGCTAAGAACGAAGGCCTAATCAGGTAGCGTAGCCCTAGTACAAGGGTAGGTAATGGGGGTGTTTTAGTGGGTCAAAGCCCCATACTGCCTGTCAAGCACCCTAGGGAGTTCTGACTGGCGCAAAAGCTGGCTGGAGGTAAGTCTCACCTTACTGAACCGCCTTCAAAGTCATAAGGAGCAGGTAAAGGTTTTATCCTCCATAGCTAAGAAAAAAATCCCCAATAAGGCTGAGACCACGTGACGCATCGCGACTACAAGAGATTCTTTCAAATGTTAGGATAAACTCAAGAGAGGATAACCTAGATTAATAACTAAATGCGAGTACATGACATGCGTAATGGTAGAAATTGTTAGTAATATCTCGTGTGCTATATTTAGCATTCGGCTTGTTGAGTTTAAAAACATGACGGATTCTTTGCGGCTAATTGATCATGTAAGATATAAAAATAATATAAATTCAAATATAGGTTCTTTTTTCTAACCTCTGAAATAATTATTATAACATTTAATGTTCTAGCAGGGTGATTATTCTTTAAAAAAACACAAAATTTCCAAAGATAATATTAGTGGTGAACATTAAAAATTGATATAAGCGGTTTGTATAAATTCGTTATAACACGGTAAAAGTTATTTCTATTATGTGTCGTTTGATTACCAGTAAAAAAATGGAGATCATTGAAAAGATTAAATCATTTGATTGGCTGAGAGACTGTGAGACAAATCCGATATTCCGGTCAGTGTTCTTTCCACAAACAAACAAGTACTGAATGAAAACATTTCTGGTATCAGTTGTGTGTTTCTTGATTTTAACGTATGATCTTCTAATAAGTGTAGAAGAAATTGACAGCAATTATATAAATTTTCAATTAATGTTAGCAACGACGATACTGCCACATGAAATAGAGGATATAATGAGAAGCATCCTCAATTCTGCCAATTTTGTGAAATAATGCACTTTAAGCACTAAGGCATTTACAAAACTATGGGATTTGTCTAATTCTTCAAAAAATATCGTGATTACACACGATGCGACTTATGTCAAAAAGAAAGCTTACGAAACATTTTTTATGTCTTAATGATATCTTTAGGAGATTTTTTATCAAAAGACAAAACCTTAGTTCCAAACACTCTAAAAAGATGAAAATGGCCTATATAACTGCCTCCTTTGATATCTTGGATCGAATAAAGTTATCGTTACAAATATAACACGTATCGTACCCTGGTTATAGGAAATTAACCAAAACTTTACAAAAAAAACCAGCTTTGGTATATTAAATCAAAAGAATTACATTTTACTGAGTTTTATCAT
>LDMZ01021243.1:0-11807 GCA_001455285.1 Sphaeromyxa zaharoni | reverse complement strand
GAAAGATTATTAAAAATATATTTTATTTGATAGTATGTATATACATTGTGGTGAAAAAAATATTTTAATACACCGTTAATGGAAGTTTTGAATATGTGATTAATAATAAATTATCTGACAACAAATACCCTTAAAATATCCGATAAATTAAAACAAATTGCATCAGCTGGCTAACCGACTTTACTCTTTTTAGATGTATGGGAGATCTCGATCCTGCTACTCTCTTTTTGACCATACTTCCTTCGACTTATCAATAGCCAACGGTCAAATTGACGTTCTTCTACCTTCAGTTGTAAAAAATATTCGGAAAAATTTTGATTGTCTCTTTGTTGATATTGTATTGAATCATATGGCAGGAGATTCTCCTTATGCGTACGAACATCCAGAATCATTTTATAACCTCGAAAATAGTCCCCACTTACGACCTGCATTCATTATAGATAGAGCCTTATTTTATTTTAGCAGGGATATTGCACTTGGTAAGCTTCAAGGAATGGGGATTGGTCCAAAAATACGGTCAAAATCAGATGTTACTAAAATAGAGAGTTACATAAGATCTTATGTGTTACCTCATATCCGGTTAATTGAGTTCTTTATCATGGATATTGAAGAGAAATTACAAATTTTCAAAAATCTCGCTTTAAACCCAGTTAAAGTACCTGAAGAATTTATTAATCCTCATAAAAATGATTTTCTTGAAATAATCCAGGATGAAAAGTATCGTAGACTTGAATGTTCAATTTGCATGAGAACCGCTTTAAAAATATTTTTACCTGAAGTTTTGAATGGGAAAATTCCCAGTGATGAACAAATAGAAGAGGCATCGTCAAATCTTTACCGTAATCTTACTGGCCTAAATCAATCTAAATACTTATTTATAGCGAATGTTATTGATGATGTTATGAAGAGTATATCTGGTACATTATTTTACGAATTTTTGGATCCACATGGGCCAAGGCGTCACTTAATAACAGAATCAAAACCTCTTTTTGCCCCCTATTTCACAATATGTGATAAAAGGTATATTATTGGTGAAATTGACGATGATGAATCATACATGAATTCGGTTTCAACTTCGAGAATTATTGCAAATCAAGGATGGGTAATGGGATCTCCAGATGCTAACTTTGCATCTCGTAAATCACAAGTATACCTACGCAGGCAGCTTGTTGTGTGGGGTGACTGTATTAAAATTTGCTATGAAAAAAATTCATATGAATCTCACATATATAAGTATATGGGAAAATATGTTACTTCAATGGCCAAGATTTTTGATGGATTTCGATTGGATAACTGTCATAGTACCCCTTTGCATGTTTTGGAATATTTTCTTGACCAGGCGCGAGGTGCTAACAAAAACCTAATATTAATTGCTGAGCTGTTTACTAATTCAGAAGAGAGAGATAATCTTTATGTAAATCGTCTTGGAATAACTTGTTTAATAAGGGAGCGAATGAGTGCTAATAATCTTCAGGAAATGTGTAGAATCGTTCACCGGTTTGGCTCTGATCCCGTTGCATCTTTCTCTGATGTTTCAAATATCAGGGTTGTTAGACCCATGGTTTCTCGAGCACTCCTGTTAGATATGACTCATGACAACCCAGTCATGTTCTTGAAGTTTTCTCCAGAGGAGTACCTACCAACAGCTGCTTTTGTATCGATGGCAAGTTGCTGCATTGGGAGTGTAAGGGGCTTCGATGAAATGGTACCTTATCATATTAGCGTGGTAAACGAAGATCGATGCTATCGTGAATGGGTAGGTACTTTGGAATCTGGAATCGAACCAGAGGTGATAAAAAGTTCAGTTACAAATAATATCAATAATAATAAGGTGAACAAATTTGGAGGAATAATAAGACTTCGTCAAAGACTCAATGAGATTCATTCTCATATGCATTTTCATGGTTATAATGAAATATATATTGACCAACTTTCAGAAAGCATTGTGTCAGTTACTCGAACCAATCCTATAACTTGGAACAGCTTTGTTATGATTACAAATACTGCTTTTTATAATTCTCCTAAAAATTACGGAATAATTTGTTCTAAACATGGCTTTTCCACGAATTTTAATACTGAATGTCACTATCCTGATGTGGTTATTCCTGGAATAGTTGAAACAGTGGAATTCGAAGGACAGCTTCACTATACCAATGATCAGTTGCATAATAATTTTACTGAAACTAGTATTTCTGGTTCTTTAAGTTATATTGCTTCTATGAATGCTTCAAAAAACATCTCAGATCTTTCCTCAGTAATTGTAGAGACTGATAACCTATCCAATACACAGCACATTACATCAAGAATTAAACTCATAAAATTTCCTCCCGGATCTGCAGTGATTTTCAAAGTTAAGCTTCACGAAAACAGCAAAACTAATATAAAATATCTCAATTCTTTCATTTCAAACCACCTCAAAGATATTTATTTAAAAGACTGCAAAAACAAAAAAACAGAATTATGGAAATATCTTGATCAACTGACCTTTTCTGATATAAATAAACTGCTATTTCGTACGAATGAAGAGGAGAATGATGACATTCCTGGATATGGAGTTTATACTATTCCAGAATATGGTCCTCTCTCTTATTGTGGCCTTGTTGGAATTGAAGAATTATTAACTGCGATTCGCAGAAACAATGACTTGGGCCATCCTCTCTGTAAAAATCTTAGGAACGGATATTGGTTGTTAGATTATTTCACTAATAGGTGTAAACTTCTTCCCCATCTCGATAAGGTACCTTTGTTAATTAATTTGGTTTTCCTTCCTATTTACACAAAAATTATGATTTATACATAAAATTGGCTATGTAATTAAAATAATATTTTTATTTTCAATTTTTGAATGCTTGATTGTTATTTATTTGCACAAAAATTAAATTAACTTACCATATAGATTGGGAGATATGTTGACGAACCATTTAGTAGTATCAAACGTATCCCGCAGTATTTGGCTCCTACGTATTTCAGCCAAATCATTCAAACATTGGTTATTTGTATCGTATCATGGATATTTTCAAAATTAAAAATGTTTTCAGTTTTGATTAAATTAACCAGTATAGAACTGGATATGAAGAATTTACAAATCGTTTAATATTATCAACTTTTGCTCTTATTGGAAAAGTACCCTCATCTCCTTCAGCACTAATTTCTGATAATAAGTTATCAGATGCACCAAGTCACATCGACACTATGGTTACCATGGCTGCAGGTCATCCCCATTTCTCTACATCGTGGTGTCGGCAATGGGGCAGAGATATATTCATATCCTTGCGTGGATGTTTAATACTAACCAATAGATACATAGAAGCAGAGTATTCTTATTTTTTTTTATCGACTTTTTTTCAGAAAAATAATCATTGGTGTTGCAGGTTGCATCAGACATGGGTTAATTCCAAATTTGCTTTCGGATGGGGGTCAAAAATCTAGGTACAATGCTCGAGATTCATCTTGGTGGTTCTTGCAGGCAATCCAAGAATACTGCAAAGCGACATCTAATAATGAAATTTTATCAAAGGAAATTCACAAAATTTTTCAAAATGATTCTGCTGAGGCCTCCACTTCTGTTAATACAACACAGGTACATTTTTCAAGGTTTTTACTTATTCTAAAAGAAAGTGAAACTATCGGATGTTATACAAGAAATAATGCAAAGACATTTTGATGGTATTGAATTTGTAGAGAGACACAGTGGTCCTAGTCTAGATTCGGTCATGTCGGATAAAGGATTCACTGTTCACACTTATGTGGATAAAACTACCGGCTTTGTGTTTGGTGGGAATCAATGGAATTGTGGTACATGGATGGATAAAATGGGTAGCTCTAAATTTGCTGATAATTATGGAGTTCCGGCTACTCCTAGGTAACATTTTTTTGCAATTAATGTTATAATAGAGATGGAGCTGCTGTTGAAATTATAGGTTTATGTGCTTCTACCTTGGAATGGCTTTCAGAATTAAATAAAAAAGGTGATTTTCCTTTTGAAGGAGTTTTTCTTAATAATCCTCTTCCCTTATCAGAAAGAAAAATCTTTTTGTATAAGGATTGGTATGCAATGTTAAAAGAAAACTTTGAAAAATATTATTGGATCCCTTCAGGTACTGGAGAGAGTGAGAGCATACATTATATTGATGACAGTCTTGTTAATAAAGTTGGAATATATAAGGATACTCTTAACGCCTCAAATAAATTCGGTGATTACCAATTTAGGCCTAATTTTCTTGTTGCATCTTCTGTGGTTCTATATTACCTTAATATACGTTATACTCTTAAGGCCCCAGATATCTTTGTTAGTGAGAATATACTCACTGCATTAGGAGCTGTAAGTAAAGATCTCCACGGCCCATACGGTCTTGCCACATTATATAAAAGGTTTGTCGATTTGAACAACATTGATTTTTCCACAGTGATTGGGCTTATCGAGGGTACTACTCCAATAGTGATGGATCTGATTTTCATACTGCTAAAGGTTTCAATTACCATCAAGGGCCGGTATAATTTTTTTAATAAATTTTGATAATTGATAGGAATGGCTTTGGTTAGTAGGTCCTTTTTGCCGATCAATAGCTAATTTTGTGGATAACCTTACCTCGGACGATAAAGATGAAGTTGTCTATCAAATGGGACTCGCTCTTGGTAAGCTAGCTGAGTTGGAAAAATCAAATTCTTGGCTCGGATTGCCCGAGCTGACACAAGCCAATGGAGAGTATTGTCAAGATTCCTGTAGAATCCAATCGTGGTCTGTTGGTGCTGCTTTGGAGTCATTATTTGCTTTTAGAACCATTTTAGAATAATTTTAATGCCTTAAATATAATTTTATTTACAAATACTTTTAATTTTAAAAATTTGTTAAAATCTAATTGCGACCTGGTGCTCTCTGTATGGTTTTTGGGTACCCATTTTTCACATTCGCGTTTGTTTGTTGCTTTGGAAGTCTGTTATCTAACAAGCTATATAAATCCCTAAGATTAGTCATTTTATCATCATTCCCTCTTGGCTGGTAAATATACATTGGGTAATTTCGTTCTCGGCTATTGATAAGTCTTTGCTGCAGTTCTAGATTCCTTTTGAAATCTTCAATTAGTTTCTGAAATCTCATGTTATTTTGACTTGACCACATGTTATTTATGTTATAGTCTCTTTTTTCAGAGTTCGACTTAAAATTTTCGTTGTAGTAGTCCGAAACTTCCGATGATCCCAATGCATCTGCCAAGTCAAACGGCTCATAGTTTTCTTTCGAAGTATCCGAGGTAACTGGCTTCTGAATATATTCCGGCTCTTTTTCAACATTTTTAAAATATGGGTTGTAGTCAATATTTTGCTGTGGGTTAGGATTGCTTAGTGCTGAAAAATCGTGTTGATCATATGGTTTCTAAAACAATTAAAAAACACAAAATTTAGCCACCGACACAGGGTCTATGTGGGAATTCGCGGGCTTTCCGTAAGAAGTTTGTTCTGATGCTTGCAAATGCTCAAACATATTATTTTTTAAATTACCCTAATACTTGCTGCATCACGGGCGCAGCTTGATATTGACTTGAGTAAGATATTGGGGATGCTGGTAGTGTTTCTAAGGTATTTTAATTTAAAGGAAAAAATTACGAATTGGGACTGAATGGAATGTATTTTGAAGAGGCTGTGATACTAGCATCGAACTAGCTGTCTGTGGAGCTATAAACTGGCTTCCTGAAGTAGATTCTGCAATACTTAAATTTAAAAAATTAAGAAATTACGAATCGGGAGTGAAGGGATTGTATTTTGAATAGGTTGTGATACAGGGATTGAACCTGTAATTTGTGTTGCTTCTACCGGTTTTACAAAAGAAGATTCTATTTTAATTTAATTGAAATAAACAAAAAATTACGAATCGGGACTGAAGAAATTGAGTTTTGAATAGGTTGGGATACATGAAAGGGAGTAGCTGTCTTTGGTGCTACATAGGATTGAACCTGGGTTCCTAATGGAAGCGAATAGCTCTGAGAATGGGACGGTGCATATTCCATACCACTGATAGAAACTTCGATTGGAGGTTGTTCTGAGTATGGTTGGAGAACTGACTGAACTGGTTGCTCTGCAACGTAAGATTGAATCGCTGGAGTTTCGAGTACAGCACTAGCTACTTGTGAAACTGCTGAACCATATGCTGGGGAGGGTATATTGTATACGGTCGGCTGAGCTTTTGGTACAGATGCCAAGGCCTGCACTATAGGCTGTTCAACAATTAGAGGACTAGGTTGTGGCTCAGTGAATGCAGGTACTGCATGTTGGATTTCAAACTCTAATCTCTGCTACCCTAGATAAATCATTTATATACCAGTCTTTGGTATTATAGCTTCTTGGGGAGAGTATGAGATAATAGGTTGTTGGATTTTCGGGGCTGAATATTGTTGAATTATAGGTTTAGGTATTGGTACTGATTCTGTTATGAGAACTTTAGTAAATGAATATATAAAAAACCTAATGCTTGTAGTGATTTGGACTTAAAGAAATTTATTTAAAATAAACAAAAATACTTTATATGATTCTAAGGGCACTGATGCAGCAACTGGCTGAACATAAGTAGGCTGCACTTTAACAGTAATATCCGGTTTTGGTAGTTGGACAGGTGCCTCTTCATATTCATTTTTGAGTACATAGTCAATATTTTCATCAGCCTGATAAATATATTTTATTAAGATATGCATAGACCAAAGGGTATGGATCCTGTTCATGGATTATGATTGGAAGATACTGATTTGCTGTAGGCAAAACTCGCTGAAAATATTGCTGCTGGCCTTTGAGATATATAAGAGATTTTTTACTTTTTTCCTACCGCAACAACTTGGTGAATTGAAATAGCACTGTGGAGAACATGGATACGTTGTTCCATAATATCTCTTTTCAAATTTTTCGGACAGTTTGTCCCTGTCATTCACGTCATTCTCATCCCTAAAATTTTCAACTAAATTTTTAGGTGTGACTCTAATATTTTGTATTCTTTTACCATTTCTCCATCAACATCTCTATGATCGTCAATAGGTAATTCATTTGTTTCAATGACTCTGAACTAGAAGAAGCTATTAATGGCTTTTAAATTATCAAACCGATGAGGGACTATCTCTTTGATTATCTTCAAAATAATTTTTTGAATTAAAACGCCTTCCGTGTCCATAATGATCACCATGATTAGTTCTGGCACCTAATTATGTAAATTGTAGCATTCACGTTTAAACGTTTACGTCCTATAAATTTTTTGTGCAAAAAATGTCTCTTCTCTAAATCAGATGGCATTTCAGAATCGTTTAGCATTCGTATTATGTTTAAAGGAAGGATTTCTTGCTTTTTTCTAAGAGATTCTATACTCTCATGATTTTGTTCTGGTGAAAGGTCTTCAATATAATCCCAGTTTGGAAAATCATAATCATAAATAAAATTTTTCTTGGTACCATTAATCCTTTCCTTTTCATTATCAGACAGGCCAAGATTAGTATAAAGAGTAGATGTTTTTGGATTCGCTATGAATGAGGAATTTCGAGCAATATAGGGGAGTTTCAAAGATCCAATCTTAGGTAAAACATAAAGTAAAATTGTAAAAATATGTTTATAGTTTCTTAGAAACATATTTTAATTAAGGAGAAGGCCGTAATTGACATTATTTTTAAGCACACTCAAATTATTCATAAATTTTCTATGTTTATTCATTTTAAACTAATTTACATAGTGCCATAATGAATATCTAATTATGTATTAAAGGTATTACTATGAATCTGTGAATAAGAATATACATTATAAGTGTTTCAATTAATAAAATGATTTATTTTAAACGTTTAAATAGAAAAAACACAGATATATATGCACATAAACGTCAAATAAACAGAGAAACACTAAAATGTTTAACCAAGACAATTTTTAATTTAATTTCGATATAATATACAACAAATTTAACGGAAAAAATCATTATATGAAAGTCTTACTTATGATATATCCCTTTTAGTCTTAAATGCTTCGGTGTAGGAGCAGGATTAAGTAATATACATAAATTTTTTTATATTAGAGCTGTCTGTTGCTACATATTTCATCAAATAGATACGTTTTATGATGAAAATTACTTATACGGAGTGTTTGTTTAATTTTCCAACTATTCATAAATTTCCAAATCAGTTCCATACAATTGAACCGTGTATAAGTACCCATTTCAAATATTTATTTCCCTTTTCCGTATCGTTCATAAAATTTTTTATTAAGCGTCATGAAACATTTAGGATAGTATAGTCAAATTATGCCAAATTAAGTTTTTAAAAAGTTAAATAACCTAATAATTGTCATATAAAAAGTAACATTTTTATTTTTTAAAAACTGGTTGATAGCACAGGGGGATTAGTTAAAACCTGTAATTTTATTAAATATTAAAGTAACAGTTTTTTATATGATTCAATTTGCAAAAGTTATGAATACAATACAAAAATAATTGTCCAACAAATTTGTAGTAAATTGAAAAAATTACGTGAAAAACGAAAGAACACACTATATAATGACCTGATTTTATGAAATCTCTATCCAGGACTTGTTTAGTTGGTAAAGATCCATGAAATTTTTGCATGTTTTTAGTTACTTGGTTCAGAATGTTTCCACAGATAAGGTAACACCGAGCGCGTTTATAACTTAATTCATATAAATATGTACATTATGAAATCAGAAATAGTTATACATACATTTTCCAGACATCTACTCTCTCTGAAACATGACAGAGTAATCGCATATTAAAAATGTTTTTGTTGCTACAGATGGATATTTATATTTTGTTTTTTTAATAAAAAACTAAATTTTGATAGTAAAAATAACGTCAAATTCAATATATTAAATTATTTTAGCCATGGAAACTAAAAAAAATTCTAATTTATTCGTGTAGAAGTTTTTATATTGTTCTAAAAATTTATTTTTCTTATTTTTAAATTTTTCTAACAAAATTAAATTTAAAAAATAATAAAGGTAAAAAAATTTATTTAAGTTTTTGACTTAAATGTATTTAAATTTTCTATTTACTTTTTGATAAAACATTTTATAAAAAATTTTAAATTCACTTTATTTATGATACAATAATAATATCTAAGCTCTCTTGCATATATATATATACTTAATTATTTTAGGCTTGTATGATAGATATTATTAAATTTCATGAGCCTCATATTATTATAAAAATAAATACAGTTTGCAAACCTTGTTATTACATCTAGTTTGAATGATTTATCAAAATTATGTATGGAGCACGTTTAAAAATTTTTGATCATTTGTAATTTTTATAGTTACGCTATTTTCGTTAAAAATTTTACAAACAAATAAATTATGTCAAAACAAAATCTGATAAAAAAGCTAATTTTTAAACTTTATTTGGATTATTATCTTATTTTGGTTAAATAAATGTTTGTTGGCGTTGCATAATGCTAAAAATCTACATCAAATCATATATATATGATTAGAATAATGGGATATGTCATAGTATTAAAGGTTAAAAGAGGAAAATACTTTTAAAAACTATTTTTTTAGCTTATTATTAATAACTAAATCGAAGTATAATATTTGGGGTTTTGGTTGCATGAATATACACTTTTTGATATCGTTAACAATTTTGTTTTTCAACATGTAAATGCTACAAGGAATTTTTGGTAATAGTTTTGAGAAGTTACACTGACGTCCTTTGTGTGTAGTCCGTAATTCTCACATCATAACTTAGAATTTTAATTACGTATTCGTCTCGCGGTGAATTTTCCAGTAAAATGAAAAAAATTGACTCAAATCGAACAATTAGATAAATTTTTTACTTACATGTATATGTTTTAACGTATATTAAATAGAGGTTATAAATAACAAATAATTAATTTCACACCAACCAGTCATTATCATCGATTTTAAGAAAATAAGTATAAAAATTAAAATAAACTTAAAATGCTAACCCTTATTATATGAGCGTGATATTTAGTGTTTATCATATCTGATTCCTTTTTCATATAATTTAGACTCTAATTATTCAGTACTCTATGTGTATAATATTTTTTAGTTGACTAAAATTGAAAATTGAAAATCCCACTGGCATTACAGCTAAATGATTATTAATTTTCGAAATAGTCGTCGTATCTGTACACTTAGTATTATTATTTTGCACTTTTTGACATTCAATAAATTTTTTCCTGGTCGCCACTACTAAGGAATTTAAATACATAGTGTTTAAAAAAATATTTCCATAAAATTATTTAATTTTTTATATAAACTAGTTGACATAATTACCAATTCTTATTCGATCCAAAAAAACCAGAGAAGCGTTTTCATGCCACAGATAGCTATCAGGCCGAACATGTTGGGTTGATTAAAATATTCTATCAATAAGTGAAAGGTTACAGACACCATTTTATTAAATAAACTGTATATCTAAGAAGTGCCCTGAGAGGGTTCAAACTTGGAAACATCATTTGGGTGTTATAATACGTACTACATCTTTAAAGTTTCGGGACAACTTTGTCACAATATCACAACAATATGTTACATTGAATAAATCAGAAAAAAAATCAATGTAGCTAATATCTCCAAATTTTTATTTAGAAGGAAGTAAGTGTATACAACTTAATCCAAAATATATTACCTCTTATCAAAATTTTAAGTTTGTTTTTTATGGATAACAGTGTAGGTACAGTTATTTTATAGTCGTCATATTGTTTCACGTGATTAGGTTATAAAGTTGTGTAATTAAAAAATATTCTCATGTATCTTCATAAACCTTTGGTGGTTCGATCATCTATAATAAAAAATTATCATTTTTTTTATTTGTGCTCGGTATTTTATAGTAGTCCCTAAGAAATCGCCATAAAAATTAAACATTTTCAAAAAAGCATTAGCCTGGAATATATAAGGAATAATATTAAAGTTTACTTTGATCTGAATAACTGGTTATACGAAGTTATGATTAGTTAATGAATGAATATTATTTAGAACAGCTCAATAAAAATTTTACAGAAATAACACGCAAGTTTATTTTAAATTTAATACATTTTTTGCAAATGTTTAATTGTTAAACATGGCATTGCATACTTGTATCATATATAGAAATTTAGATGTCAAACCTTTCTTCCAAATTTAAAAGAGAATTTTTATACAGTTTATTAATTGAATGATACTAAAACAATGTTATTCATGAAAGGTTATAGTATGGAATGTTTCTTGAGAAGAATCTAGTTTTTGAGGTTTCTAAAGGATGAGATAGTTCATTTTTATTTTTAAATTATTTCATAAATGTTTTGAAGCTTTCAGCTTAGAAAAATTTTCTGCAATAAAATATTCATAATTAAATTTTCTTTTCTCTATACGCTCAGTAAAATTTGAAGAGTTTTTCCTTTAAAAGAATAATTCATACCTAATATAAAATATGAAATAGTGTGGACTGCTTTAGATTGTTCCCTTATTTTAATTTCGTCAAATAAAAATGTTGATACTTTTTCTTGTTTCGGAAGGAAGGACCGTTAAGTGTTTCTGAAACAATAAAATAGTTCTTCTGAACATCCTCTAAGATAAATAGATCGATAATTTTATTAACCCGAGCAAAACATAAATATTAAGTCATTTTTTGAAAATATTAAAAAGTTGGGTTATCACTGCTCAAAACGCATAGAACTACTTGGCTTAGCAGATTATAAAGACCTATTAATAAATGTTGTAAACAAATAATTCGAGTAATTTTGAAAAATATTTTTATTATAAAAGCCATTTTAACGCTATAAAAGTTAATTTTATGTACTCTAGGCTGATCGAAATTTGAATTTTGAGTCAAAGTATAAAATTTT
>LDMZ01021217.1:0-10456 GCA_001455285.1 Sphaeromyxa zaharoni | reverse complement strand
TTCTTTTATTTAGTAAAAAATCAAGTTTTATTCTACTTTTGTAATCAGATAGTACGATAAATCACCATGCTAGATTGAGTCTAAAAATAATTTTCATTCAAAAATTTACTGAAAGTTCAACTCAAACATTCCAACTTAGATATAGATATAATTATGTTTTGATTACTGAGTATTTTTAACTTTTTAGAGTTAATGACATAATTTTAATATAAAAATCTTTGTATATATATTTACTCTGTATATATTCATATATCTAATAAAAATTATCTCAAAAAAAGAAGTATCTGAAGCCTTTGGTTACTAATTGAGAAACCAAATAATTAGTTATAATTTAACGTAACGACAGAAAAAATGTTTAAAAAATATTTGACTGAGTAATAACTTTAAATCAAGCTATACTGAGAAAGTAACAGTTAATATTTTTAAAATATTTTTCCAGTGTAAGAATATATTGGTAAAACAAAAATCATATCAGGCATTTTCATATTTTACGATTAATGAGCGTAATACATTTTAAATTGAATAATTTTGACATCAAACTTGACAAATTCAGATGTGAATCATGATATATGCATAAAATATGGTTTCATAAATTCTAATTTAATTTTTATATTCATAATTGAATGAACTGAAGAAGCAATCAACTAAATCTTTGCTTCACACAAAAAATTTTAATGATGTAAAGCATCTTTTCTAAAATAACAGTGCCGTTGGTATAATTACTTGTTAAACCTGGCCGTCAATTAATAAAATTCATCCGTAAACCGCGGATAAAGAGAGAAGATGCTGAGTAGAATTTGAATTAAATTTCACAAGACTAATAAATACACGTTTTTTTGGATATATGATGATGATTTAATGTAAAAAGATATTATTAAATAATATCATCAAACGAATCCTAAAAAGTACAAACTAAAAGAACAACAATAAGATTGTATGATATTACAATTTAAAATTTTAAAAAATATTTCATATTTATGATTAAACCTGAATTGTCTATATATATATATATGAAATTTTATATAATAAATCACAAAACTAGTTCCAGAAAATTATCCTAGAATCATACATATGTAAATAAAATTCTTTTCACTTTTTATAAATTCCAACATTATTAAAAAAATAATTAGAAAATAAAAAAATTAATTTTTGAAACCGGTCAAATATTTAATATTAAATTTGTAAAAAACGACAGCTGATTTCGTGTTGTTATAACATCAGAATTAGATTTTTTTCTATTTAAACAAAATATGAAATCTATTAATCAAGTCCTCAAAGTTTCGCTCATGAGCATTTAACTATTGATAAGAAAGGAATTTTGAAAAACTCCTTGTTTAAAGATTTTGGGTGGATATATAATTGTTTTAAACTTTCAATGCGCAGCGTCCCGTATGGTCTAGTGGCTAGGATTCCACGCTTTCACCGTGGCGGCCCGGGTTCGATTCCCGGTACGGGAATTTGGATTCTGTTTTTTGGTGCTTTGCTTTTTATCGTAATAATAGTCAAGGATTAAAGATGGATCAATTCCCATCTTGATAATATGATTCTTGAAACTTTCTAGATAAATAATGAATTTAAAATAAGATTGTTAGTTTTCATAGGTTTACAACAGATGTATTTTTTAAATTTATGATGTTTTCTGCTAGAGGATTTTAGTATTGATTAATAAGACGAGATTGTTATAAGTGTAGGTAAAATCGTCAAATTTATTTAATTTCCCTTGATTTTCTAATCTAAGTCAAAATACGAACATAAATCGAATAACTGGATTAGCGTCATAATATACATATAAATGGTTCTACATTTAGAGATAGATCTTAGAAACTATTTAACAAACTTTCAATTATCAAAAACTTCCATGAATTTTAGAAAAGTTCAGTAAAATTTTGGATAAAACATCAGAAATTGTCATGATTAGCTGTGATCTCTTTATTTAAACACGAACAAGAAATCTTTGAGTTTTTTCTAATTGGAATCTTTATGAAAATTTGAACTTGAGTTGGATCCATAAAAAAGTATAAAAACTATTCTGAAGCTTCCTTTGGACATCAATTACTTCTCTATTTAAACATTTGTAGATAACATTATAGAATATATTTATCGTTTGTAAAATCTAACAAATTCATAAAATGGACACATACTACAAACCATGATTGGTAAATATGTACCAGTGATCTAATTCAAAAATCTAATATATGTGATGAATTCTTTTTTAATTGAAACTACTCTTTTTAAAATAATCTTTCAGACTTTTACTTAACATCAAATTATGTGTAAAATGTTACTGATATTCTATCAAATATTTGCAGCGAAAAATTCACTGCTAAAAATTATTTTAAATATTCTTGCAGCAACAAATTGGTGGAGGAAAGTACTCCACTGAAGTAATAGGTTGTATCATATAATTATATTAATCAAGAATATAATTAATTAAATTTCCTAGCTATTACTAAGTTTTCATTAAATAGTTTATCATTGTTCATTTCATGCTCTTTGTTTTCTATTGAACTCTGCCATTTGTTTTGATTATCCATAAAATGAACTTATTTTTACTTCAATACAAAGAAAGCCCTTCTGCACCGATCTTATCATTAAAATAAATTAACCCATAACTTTATGCAATTTACGAGCCACAAAATTTTTAAAGAGTAAAAAATCTGATAAATGGGCACAGATCATTTTTTCAAATCGGATTAATTATTGGAATATATAATTTTCTATAATTACTCCAGAGAATCAATTTTAACTGATTTAAATTTATTTATGTTGAGTTATTTTTTATTTACAATCTTTAATTATTTTTACCTTCGCCATTGTGAATTATTTCTAGCAATCGAAACTAACAAATAAACATTTCCAAAAGAAGATTTTGTTGCTGATAGGAAAGAAGATAATTCTTACGGCAAGAGTTTTAATTTAAATGATTAAAAGAGTAACAGAATATCTAAACAATATTATTTTGTAAATATTACTGAAACTGGTCTAGATATTAGTAAGTCACTTAAATAACTTGAATAGGTCGTTTAGTCCAGAGCATTTAATTTCAAGCTCTACATTACATTGATTTCTGAAATTTTTATAAAATATAAAAGAAATTAAAAATTTCATTGTTACTGATCACTATAATGGGGGGGGGGAATTTATCAAGTATTCCCAAATTTTGAAAAATTTGTAAAAATTAAAAGTTATGACAAGTGAGGATAGAAAGGAAACAGAATCAACTTTTGTATCTGTATCTTTTTAAAAACCTTTATTACACGTGAAGCTTCATAAATGCTTGATTTGGACATTTGTATATCTTTAATGCTTCTTTGATCAATAATTTTTTCAACAAAAATTGAAGGCTACAACAAACATTAACAGTATAGAATGGCTTAGACTGAAGTATCTAATAATCTCTTATTTTTTCGAAAGTAAAAGTCAGGTGCGTTTTTTCTTTGACATATAGTGATATACCATAACATAGTTTATAGCTTTTTTTAAAAAGAAAATTTATAGAATACGAAATTAGTAAAAATATTTTCTAACTGACTGTAATGGATTTATTAAGGCTTAAATGTAAAAATATTCTGCAATAGAGGATGAAACAAACTAGTGATATATAAGTTCAATTTTCTATCTCATAAATGAAAACTAGATACTTAGAATAAGTTGCTAGAATAGTAACTAAAAATGATTTTAAATTAGCCTATTCTCATCCTTTATAAATTTCTTCATTCCGTGTGGCTACAATTACAAATCATATTTCTCTAGTGCGTAGTTAGTAGTTATAGGACATGAACAAGATGTAGGAATAGTTTATATATCAACATATAACATAATGTTTCTCAATATATATGTGACAAGATGTATTTTAATTTTATTGTTAAATTAAAGAATAGAACACTGTAAAAGCAAGTTTATTCTAAAAATTGAAGCCTCTACTATTTTCGCACAGAATAAATTTACCAAGCACAATGTTAATATTTTTTCGTATTTAGCAGTTATCCGTAGCAATACCGAATTATGTAATACTAAATTATGCTATGAGAAACATAAATATTTTAATGCTTTTATGAATGAAAATTAATAGTGATCAAATTCAATCAATAAAAGATTTATTTAACTGAAAACTTGCAATTTTAGAGAATAATACAAAGAGAAATTCATTTACATAATCATCACATACAATATCAAGGATTTTCTTGGCAGAAGTTATCCTCAAGTTCTTAAAAGCATCTTCGGATGGACATAAACGTTCAGTATTATTCCTATTAGATTGAACCTCTCCTTGCTATACCAATTGGAACGATGGCATAAATTCACTTGTTCGACGTACTGTAGGTATCTATTCTATAGTTATAAATTAATTTCCCTTTTCAATCAGGAATAATAAATTATTAGTTTATATTCTGCAGGGTATCATTCTTCTAGATTGAATTTCTAACGGAAAAATTTTGCTTATTTAGAAATATTTTTCTAAATTTTGATAAAATAATAATCATTGAAATTGATGCTGAACGAATCATGGTATTGAAAAATAATAAATTTATACCTAATTTAATTAAATAATGAAGATATCAACATAGAGACAATGAAAATTGACTTTGTAATTCCCATTAATGCTCGTAAAGAAAAAGGCCTGACTTTTAATCATAAATTAAGCTAACAATATAAAGAATTCTTCTCAGTTATAGAAACTTGTATCATATTCAGTTTTAAATTCTGTTTTAAGAATCTAAAGTTTTTATAGAAGTCTTATGACTGTGAAATGCAGTCGATAACTTGAAACGTGATGCTTAATCGATCTTAAAATTTAATTGATCAAATCGTTGTATTTCTCCAAATTACAAAGAAACAAAAAAAGTAATGAAAGAACCCGATAAGAGTGTATATGTTTTTTCCAGTAAATATTATCTAACAAAAAAATTTTAATCTAATGTAGTCAGAAGAAAATCAAATTATATGTAAACATGAAAGCCACGTCGAATAATAAATAAAATAATCAAAATCTTTGGATAACAAAAGCTATCATTTCACATTGACAAATATCTAAATTCATGGCTAAAATTATGAAAGTCTCCAACATTAATATATTTGTATATATTTAAGAATTATGAATTTTTAGCAATCATTCAACTCATGTTTTTAGTGATTTAAAAAATGAATCTTTTTTAACTCTTTTTGTTTATGTCTTTGGTATTTCAGTTTAAAGTATGCTTATAAATACTAATTAGAGTTTATGGATTTACCACCAAATCATATACTCCATACAACGTACAGAGAAAATATAATACTTAAACATCAGTAAAATGGCATGATATTCTTCAAAATGTAAACGAAAATGCACCTATTAATCCTGGATGTCTTTGCAGCAGTACTTTTGTGAGAGCCTTATAACTAATGAAATTTAATAAAAATAACACAAAATACAAATTCGACGGTGATAGTCTGAAATAAACATGATGCTTTTGAACATCTTATATTAACCTGGAAATTTTAACTATGGTAAAAAAATGCAAAATATATCATTTTATAGATATTTTTAATATTTAGATTAAGGATGTTAGCAAAGTATTTTTATATAAATTTTGTTACCCTATCAATAATCAATGATTCTCAAAATTGATGGAACTTGATAACATTACTTACATAATTTTGTTCACGTGATACTACTAACTATTAAAACCTGACTCATAAACCAGATTTATAAGGTATATATCCCAAAGGATAAATAATATTTTTCTGGGAAGGGAAAACCTGCAACATTTATCTCTACCATCTGGCTCTTGGTATATATTACCTCCATCAAAAAGACGGACGCAAAAATGAGGTACCAGTACAAACTCTTGCAGTTAGTGTGAGGGTTCCGTCCACTAGAACGCCTCTCATGGAATATACAAACCCTACCAGTTAGGCGATCGACGTTTTTATAAAAAATAAAATCAAAGGGAGGAAATTTGATGCTATTATCTAAGGTCTGAAACCTTTTTAACCAGTAGGTTTCAAGGAAAACTATTTTTTTGAGCTGCTCATACTAAACTGGCAAATAATAATGCCAAATTGATATAAAAAGGGGATATTTATTATGTATTATTTGTCAATGATTTTTCTACATTTGGTGAGTCCATAAAGCAAGGGTTTTGAAAATTTTTTTCCACATACTCCATTTTGAATATGATATATCGTCGATCTTCAGTGTAGGTTTAGTGTAAATAACTCATACTTAATATTGATTTTTTTGAGTATCTATGGAAAATGTAAAAAAATTTAGAATATTTTCCTAACAATCATATTTTATATACAAAATATTTCTTAATTTTTTTCAGAATCTTTTTCCTTTGATTTTATTGACCAATTTATCCACCATCGGTGTGGCGTATATCAGTATTAATAATGAAATTTTTTTATTATGAAAAGTAGACCATAATATAAATTCTAACTTTAAATAAAACCTGAGCCAATCTTTGGATGAATTCCTTATAATTGATTCTATGAATTTTTAACATATAAATTTTAATATTGGTTAAATAGCCAGGAATCGTTTCCTCTTTTTTTGTTAGATTAAACACTTTAATCATTCTACCACTTTGAAAATACAGGCCATGAACAATACTAAGAATACGGAAAATCGTGTTACTGTGACGCTCCTGCTTGTATGTTACCACGAATTCAGAACTCATATAAAAATTTAAAATCGTTTAAATCCCTATATAAAATTAAACGTTACACTGTGATTCATATAATATTTATTATTTATTTCAAACATTTTCCGATTCCAAAAATTTAGAGTAGTAAGGATCTTGCATTTTTTAAAAGAAACGATTACACGTACTGAAATTATTCTATTCCCAATATCGATTTTTGATATGGAGTGTATTTAATTAATTATTAGAACAATTTTTCTAAAATAAATTTAATTATACTATTCTTTAAAAACAAAAATTTAAGGGATCATCTTAATGAACTTTTATTTAAAAAAATGAAATTAAATTATAAAAACTAACGAAGATAGGATATAGTTAAAAGTATATTTAATTTTTTTTAAAAATCTTAAAAAAATTCTATTTTGTGGTATTTCCAATTTTTTACGAGTATAGAGAAATTAAGAATTGTTATATAAATATCGTTTAACTCTACTAATGCCAATTCCAGAACTTAATGAATTAGTCGTTGTTATAAACGTGTTACAAAATAAGTATTTATCAACTTATTTCAATAATCGATTAAAAATAGTCGATCATTATTGTACGAAAATTCATGTTATTTTCGTTGAAAATATGTCAAACCTGATAGACATTATAGGTAAATTTACTATCAATTTTCAGATTTTTATATATTAATCTACTTAAACTCTCAAATATTTTGCATTTATTATTATAAACGTCTTTGATGAACCCACATATTCTAATATCTGATAACTTCGGTTTTAAATGCCTATACCTTGTTATTATAACTTTTGGCATGAGGATGCAAACAAAAAATAATAAATTTTCATTTAGGTTTACGTCTTTATTTTATTCAAGTACAGTTAGTGAATCATGACAAGATTTTTGTATCCATAAAAATTTATGATCATTATAATAGTTATACATTAATGCTTTAAACATTAAAAAATAGCTCAAGATTGTGAAGCTGTCATAAGATCAATGAAATCATTAGATTAAAAAATTTTTTGAAGAACATAGTTTATTATAAGAATACACGCCTAATGCATATCATCATATTGTTAGTATAGTGAATCTCGGTTATTGAAACATTCCAGGATTTTATATATTTGTTTCTGATATCGATATTTCAGTTAACCAAAGTTTTTGTATTAAAAGTTAGTTAAATTACTTTAAAATTTTAACAGATCGTACAAATATAATTTGAGTTGACAAGACCATGACTATACAAGTAAAATATTTTTTTTAATTTTATAGTTGTTTACTTACATTTTTGGAAGACCAATAATCTCAATAATTTGACACATGTAAACTAAACAAAGAATTGTTTTAAGATATTATTTTATTATTGCTTAAAGATAATTATATATGTATATATATTGATTGTTCAAACTAAAGTATTTATTTCTAGTTAAACTAAATAATCCTCTAGTTTTGTTGCTACTAGTAATCTGCTAGATTCTGTATCTATATTTTTTATATTCAGGATCTAATATTAATTATTGTTCAAACTCGGTTATGAATTCTTCCTTTCTAATTTTTTCAAGATCAAACAAAATACACATCCATTTAATTAATTTTTCTAAAAAATATTAAAAAAACAATAATTTCTTACTGTTAAATTTATTCATGAAAGAGAATTTTTCTTTCGGTATGAAATGAATTCCAAAAACAACCAATATTAAAATACCAAACATAGAACATCCAAGAATCCTTCTTAGAAACGCCGATACAACGATGAAAAGAGCATATATTTGAAAGATAACAACAAAGACAGTAGGTAACTAAATTAATTATTATTTATGAAGGCATATTTACCTGAATTATTTTTTCTTTCGTTTCGAACTTTTTACTATACCGCATCACCAGCAAGGTGATGCTTGTGAGAAAATAGAAAAACCATGAAACAAAGGTACTAAAATCCAAAAGTTCATCAAACTCGAAGGGCAAAAACAGAACACAAACAATTAACTAGTTTAATCATTAAATTTAATTATAATACCATTGTTAATAGCGTAAAAATTGGGGTACGTGCATTTTTATGCACAAGTAAAAATATCTCCGGCATGTCGCCCTTATAAGCAACATAGAGCGGTGCTCTATTAGACGCTTTAGAAATAAAATTTTGTTATAACCTTGAAACACTGAAGAAATTTCCATTCATAGCTCCTGCAACTGAGCAACATATTAAGAGAGGAATAATGAAATATCCAGATCCAAGATATTTCCTTGAAACCAACTATTAAAAATCATTGGAGCTGTTGTATTATACCAATCCAAGAGCCTCCCCTTGTCTTGCGTTTTCAAACCCAAGGATCGAAATGTAGGATACTACAGTTAATACGTAAATCAAAGCTACAATAGAAATCCCTCCAAGGACCGCGAGGGGAATATTTCTAAAAATTTTATAATTAAATTACTCGTCCAACTTGCGAGGCTTTTTGACTTCTCCAATAACATAACTTAGCATATTCCTAAATAAATATTTTTTATATAATATTCAACACACCATCCTTCGAAGCTGAAAGAAACGCTAACCAAGGCTGAGAAGAACCCCTGGGAGTTAAAGCTAGTCACTTCAAACGGTAATGTCCATTCATGTTGCCCTTCTTAAATAAATTCATAAGGTTAATTTTTAATACAAACCCGTTATCAAACTGTATACACCACACCCAATTATGATTACTAACGCGAGTGTTTTCAAAACTGTAAGAGTGATCTGCAATTTTGTAGCAAGCCAAGAACTCATTGTATTGATGAGGAAAAATATAACTATTTTTATTATTTTACTGCTTATATCTTCAAGATTGAGAAATACAGGTTTTAAATATTTATTACTCAACAAATATTAAATCTGTCAAAAAAATGACTAAATAATAGTAAAATGGTAAAAAGGATCTCAAAAATTGTTGCAAAGCACGTAAACTGGCAAAATCACATACATCAAGTACTTTCATTACAGGAAAAGAACAATTTTATTAAATAATCATTGGTGACAAATATATGATTAAATATACATACCAAGAAATGTTATGACCAGTTGTTTCCATCGTGTTATTAGAATTCCTCATTATCGAAGATTTTTTACACATTAATGTAGTAAAATTCGCAATAAGCAATTCTGAATGATATGAACTCTTTAGAAAAAGTTGGTTTCAATATTTTTCATCGACAATATATACTCTTTTATAGGTCGCAATATATAAATGTATTTAGGTTGTCTTTGAAAACTTAGTTCTACACCAAGAATCGATGGAAAAACTGTATCATTATACTAATAGGATTGCTTATATTAGTTCAAAAAAATTTTAATATCTTAAAAATGATGATCCTTGTGATATTCAGAAATGCATGTTTTCTAATAAAAAAGACGAGACACTCTCAGATACATAATTTATTGCTTGGTTGATTCTATAATCGCTATATATAAAAAATATCTATTAACTTGTTTCGATGGAGTGTAATTCTTAGTAATAGCTGTATAATAAAATTAATTTTCCCTATGCCCAATTTATCTATTCGTTATAGATCTAGTTAATGTTTATCAGTACTCATATATTCTTAATGGTAAATAACTTTCTAATTCTGTAAAAAATGTACTTATCATCATAAAATATAAAATTAAGTATCAAGAGGTTTTACCCTAAACTTATATACATTTTTAGCCGAAAAATTCTTAAAAGAGGAATTTTTCCGTTTTTACTGAGTAAAAAAATTATTCCACAAATTTAAAATATTTTTCGGGCAAAGGAAGCCTTAAAAAACCGTAAAATTAACAGAGATAAGAATTACAAAGGGAAAATTTATCT
>LDMZ01021171.1:0-15984 GCA_001455285.1 Sphaeromyxa zaharoni | reverse complement strand
CCCTATATTTTTAATAATCTTTAGAGTAAATAAAGCTGAGAAAAAAATTAAAACACTATCCAAGTTTGAAAAGACATTTAAATGTGGTAAAAAAGTTAAAATGCTATTTATTTAAAAAAGATGATCTTAACTTTGACATTTCATGCATCTCTTACTACGTACTTTAATGATATTCCTTATACTTTGACTGTTTATTTTTTTCCCTTCAATTTTGTAACCTGGTTTCTCTATATATAATTTAAAATTTCACATAGAGTCAAAATAATTAAAATCTCCAAACATTTTTTGTGAAAATTATAAAACTTAACATTATTCAATATAATATTAATAAGTTGCTTTTCGTAATTCATTCCTGGTTCTGAACCTATAAGAAATTTCAGATTATTGTAAATTGAACATTCATTCATATTTAATTTGTTAATGTGGAAATATAAGGTATTTCTTCCTAAATTATTATTGGCAAATATATTTTAAGTTGAAAATATTGTTTTGTTCTGGTATGTTTACCAATTGTAAGCACAGCAAGAATCGGATATATTGTCATATTTTTGATTAATTTTTAAACAATAATTAATTAATTACATCTAAACATTTTTTAATTTATAAAAAAAATGTTTATCTTGTTTCCAAAATGGATTAAAGTGATTTTTTTATAGATTAAGATACTTATCAGTAACCAAATGGTTGGTTTTAAAGATAGTTAAACGTGGAGAGATATGCCTGCTAAATTAGTTATGTTAATTTGTAGGGCACATACCTATTCGTATATTATTTTTCACATTTTTATTTGCTTCATCGCATATACCTGTTATAAAGCAGATATGTGATAAGTTTCCGGGATAATATATTTTATTGGATCAACCGCAATTTATGAACCTGATCAGATGGTTCCGTAAAATTGAAATTTGTCATGTGTTTTATAAGGAATTTGTTACTTTAAATTTAAAACAAACTGATAGATCGAATAATATTTGCGACAAATCGAGATAAATCCATGTCGTTAACCAAAGTGTTAAATTCAAATAAATCCTATATGGAAGTGCTATTAAAATTATGATAAAAATACATGAATAGAATAAGTATCAGAAATTTTTTTGCTCTTCGGTTAGAAATTAAAGATGCAGACAAAGTTGTTACATATTGTAGTTATTATATGAAACTAGCTGTGATACTAAATTTTGAAATTTTTACTCAAAAAAATTTGATGTTATAAATTTTATATTTTTTATCCTACTAAATATCATGAGGAGCATATAAATCTTCTTATTTTAGGAGGAAATATAAAGGTTCAAATTTACCAACGCACAATAAATTACAACTGCAAAATTCGCAAGGACCGATCACTATCAAAAATAACAGGTGTGCTTGTTATGACTAAATACAGACCTAGAATAATAAAAGCATTTGGAACAGTAAAAATCGTTAAGTCGACAGCAACCATATTTTCTATTATTGGTTAAAAGGTGTTATCAAGAAATACATTCAATATAGATATATAGACGAGCAACTCTTGGTTTCATCCTTAGTGGTCATCAGTTATAATATTACGATAAAATTTCAGACATCTGGGCTATTACTTATCCGGATATCAAGATATACAATTTATCAATACCCTTCTATTAAATAGGGAACTGAAATATTTACAGAGATTTACATTATCGGCTTTTTAAAGTAAATTTTCTATATGATTTCATAGAAACAAAACAGTTTAATAAACACAATAATTATCATTTTAAGAATTTTCTGTTGTATAAAAAAAGTGAAACTTTATTAGGTTAACATTAAATAATATTCGAGCAAATATATTTTTAAAATGAACTGTATGTGTCCGAATGCCAAGAAATTCCGGTTATCATGCCACTCTGGTTACGAGGAACAATACTTTAGTTATTTCATGTCACTCACAAAATTAGTTTAAAAATTCAATTGATGACCATTGCAATCGGCTTGTTGATTGCTTCAAAAATTGCCTCAAGAAAGAGATTAGGTTAAAAATAAAATTTTGTCGTGGTATCGGTTAAAGGGTATTCCCCTAAGCTTATGCACATACAGGGATTTGCATTGAAAATTGTGACAGGACCCAAACCCCCAATGCTTAGGCGACTCATATTCACTTTCAAAATCCATTTAGAACTAAATTATAAAAAATAAATAATTAAAAATTAGCTAGACTAAAGAACCCAAGTCCTAGTTAGCCAGTTTTTCTCATCTGTCAGCTGTCCACCACGTTACGTATTTAAATAGTCAATCAAAATTTGGTTTCCGATGGAAACCGAATGAATATCGTCAGGGCTTAGTTCCTGCACGATAATATAAAATCAAAGGAGTTACAAAACCTCTTCATCAGATATTGCCGCAAATTCATTAGCAGAGATAAGATTAATCGTCTTATTGTAACTGTTTAAAATTAAAAAACTTTATATCAAATAACACCATACGTTAAAATACAATTTTTTAAATGGCACACGGTGTAATGCTATTTACTCAATACGTGTATCTATACGATCTTAATGGAAAAAGTTGCCATATTGATAATATAACTAAATTTAATGTACTGATATTAACAAGATAAAAAAAATACGTTAGTATCTTATGTAATTATATTTCCAAAGTAGAAATAGCTATTTGAACTATATAATGAATAGATTTTAACTTTTTTAAATTGTAATTTGTAAGTTTTTTTTCTAATGTAGAAGATTATTGATATTTACGAGGGAACACTGGTACGAAAGTTTCAGTGAACAAAGAATTCTCTTATATTACTCATAAAATATCCAGAATACGATAGATATGAAACAAAACTAAATATTACTTCTCGTGAATAGTTTCAAATTTGGAACTATAATTATGTGATATGATTCTACTACTATTTTTGCTCTCTAACATCATCTCGTTTGAAAAATAATATTTCACATATTTTTGTTACTTTTTCGGATTTTGTTCTGTTACCTACTTTATATCGAATAACTAAACGCTTACCCTTAAATTCATTGGTTTTCCATCCTTATAGGTCATTTTTGTAACATATCCTAGTGCTTTGGACAGCTTAGTCGATTTACATATATAAAAAATTGGCTACACATTAATTCTGTATTTTGTCTTAAGAAATATATGTTATTTCATTCACAATAAAGACTATAAAATATTATAATGCAATATTTAATTAATTTTTTTATAACATTTATTTATTAAAAATTGAAAAAAAAACAATATAACTTTTAAAATAAACTTTTAGTAAATTTATATAACACTTCATAGACATCAGAAAACAATAGTAACAAAAAGTTTAGGGTCAAGAACCAATTGAAGAGTAAAGGGAAACATTTTGAATTCAAAATAGGGGACGCATATCTTATCTATAATAATCTTATCAAAATTGATGACTACTGGATTGGTGATAAAGATCTGCAAGCATCAATTTCCACATCATTGAGCCGATCTAATAATGTTTATATTGCACTTTTACGAGTGAATTTGGATGAGAAAAATTTAGACACTATAATATCATGGACAAAAGGAATTATTAAACTGTCATATGAAGAAAAATGTGCTCTTAAGATACATTTCAGGAAAAATATTGAGATGTTCCATAACAATAATTTTAGTTTGCCTTATAAACATGAACCTCTATCAAGTTTACAACATCAATTTATCAAAATCATAGAATCATTATGGAAATTACTAAACAATAGCTCTAAAGAATACCTTACCAAAAATCTGTTTAAATAATTAACAGATTTAGTTATTATATATAGTTAGTATAAATTTAAAATATTTTAACTTTCATATTTTGTTTAAATTTTTTCATAATTATATCAGATATATCTAAAACTGTTCATGCCAAATTTTAACACATATTTTTATCATGAAGGGCTTTTTATTTAAATATTTTAGGAAACCACTATTGCGCTACAATATTCTTTTTACGTATGTTATGAGAATAATTATAATTTTAATAAAGATCTATGAAATCAAAATTATGGCAGTTCTTTGTCAGTAGAACGAATACTATTTTTATAATAAAAAATCCGCATCTTAAAAATACAATAAGCATTTATAATGATGTTAGAATCCTAAAGATGATTTTGTAACAAATATCAATTTAAGTGATGTATTAATAAAAAAATCGTTTAAAGCGAATGGGCAGCTATCTTTTATGATTAAAAGTAGTATTTTCTGAGTTTTCCAACAATTTTTGCCCTTTTTCTTAGTTGAATGAAAGTAATTAAAATATCAAGGAAATATAAATAGATTTTTTTACATAATTAACAATCGAAAGATTAGATTCATTAATTTCTGATGGTTAACATTCAAAAGATATATAATTAGTCATTAAAAATAATAAATAAAAATTCTTTTTTAGGTTTAACAATGGTAGTTTTTGAATAAAGAAAAAATATTACTAGGTTTTACTCTTGTTGAGTATCTTACTTGAATTATATTTTGGTAACAATTATCTTATATTAAGAATTTGAAATAATCGTAATAATTTAATTTTTCCCTAAAACGTGTATTTGTTTGATACACACAACAACGATCACTTGCCATTTGCCGTATTACTCATTAATTATTTAAAAGTTATTAAAATATTGTTTCAATCATAACCAGGAAGGTTCTAGATGGCAGGCAAAGGAGAGGTAGCCGTTGAAACACACAAACTTACTGCTACTAGTAGTATTAATATTTATTTAGTCATTAAAGGATAATTATCACTACCCGTATGTACCACCAGTTGCGGATAAATTTCCCATAAACTATTTCTTAAGGGCTTCAGAAGTACCATGAAAAAGCACTAGAATATTACTGTGATGGGATTACGAGGGATCTCTGAGGTCACTTGCCAGGTGAAAATTCCTAACCAGGTGGAATGAGCTCAAATAAATAAAACTAATTATGCATAACTCAAAGATATAAATTATATTAAGTTGTGTACCTGATAATTATACGACTCTCTCCACGAGTTCACAAAAATGTAATATTTTAAATTTTTATTACCTGATTTATTATAACAAATAGTATGACTGATACACCTGATAAAGTTCAGTTGAAATCACCAAAATATTCATGAATCTATATTTAATCAGTCTTTTATGTTAGATATTCCATCACTGGAATCGAAAACCATTGAACTTCAGAAGCATCATATTTCCTACATTTTTTTAATTAGTGATTACCATATATACGGTACAACATAACATTAAATTAAGAGGTTTTACTTCGCACAATCTTGATTAAGCACCATAGAGTGCCACCTTACCACGATGAAGTAGAAGTCAAATTCACTTAAAAGTAAGGATCATTTTGTTACAACTTATAGTGACCAAGTAAAAATGGGAAATTAAGGAAGAATATCGTTTTGATTGAAATTATCACGCAATGAATATATTAAACTAGACTTTTAATATTAATTTAAACAGAGAACAAGTTTCAGATCATGCGAATTCATTAATAAGAAAAAGTCATATTCAGTATGTAAATAGTAAGTTGTCATTGTATGTTATGCTACCGATACGTGTTATTGAGCCATGTGTTGGCTGGATGAAACTCAAACCGAGAAAAACTTATAAATTTTGATTTTGGAGCAAACATTAAATGATAACAAAATAGCACAGCTGGCGGGTGGCACAAACAGACGTTTTAGTTAGCACGTTTCATTTAATTAGATAATATCTTCTATTTATTATAAAACAGATCTAACATTGTAATGATTTCAAGATGAAGGTAAAATTGGAAAATTAATTTTATATCAATATTTCAACTAGTTGGGCCAGTATTTATTAATTAGTGTTCTGTAAAATGATCATAATAAATTAAAGTTTTAAAACGTAAAATATATATAGAATATTGTCAACAAACGTTAGAAATTTCATAGAATTCTAAAACAGTTCAAAATAAATCAAAACTTACATTATTCAATATGCATTTGTTACGAAAATTAAAATAAAATCAAAGACAAATATTAATATAATTAGCTTTAATAAAGAGCGATAGATAAAATAAAGTCATAAGTGAAACAAATTATTTTTAATAATATTAAAAAAATGATATTCACACAAGAACATCTTTTATATAAATTGTTATAAATATTTGTAATTAAAATAAATAATGTTTAAATTTATTTATTTTTTTAAATTAATAAGAATTCCTATGATGAAAAAATTCTTTTTTAAATACTAAATCAAATCGAAGGTATATGTACGAATATACGAATTCGAGATTTACATAAAATAGAGAGAAAAATGCTATAAAATTTCTCAATGTATTGTGAACAGCGAAGAACTATAAAATAGTGCTATGTTTTCTGTGAAATTAAGCTGCCATTTTACATCAAACCTTACACACCTAATTTATTAGGATAAAGATTATTTGTATAGGCTATTTGGCACATAAATATCCAGATAAATTGATTAAACAGGAGCATAACAATTTCTGTAAAAGATTTTTATTTTCATGCATTATCGCAGAATTAATCAAAATGCAATTATGGCCGCATCCCATTACAGAATTCTGTTTTGCGCCATGTTTGACATGGCTGAATGTACCTTTGACTATGTTGAAAAAATAATACGAGGACAGGTTATATAATATTGAAGAAACCTTTGGTAAAAATATATCTAAAGGAATTTCACTTTGAAAAACGGTGAATCTGATTGAATCAACAGCAAATTTCATTTAGTCGCGTTTGTTTGATTTATTGAAAATGATGAATAGTTCAATCAATTCCTTTGCCACAATGAGCTTACAGAAAATACAAAAAGAAAAGATATCTTTAATTTCATTGCCCGATATCTGCGAAAGTCCGAGATAGCTTGGGATTTGTAAGAGAGAGAAGGCCCGATAAAGTAGCGTAGCCCTAGTATAAGGGTAGGTAATGGGAGTTCTTTTAGTAGGCGAAAATCCTACACTGCCTGTCGGAAGCTCTAGCTGGCGCCTAACCTAACGCGAAAGCGGGCTTGAGGTAAGCCCGATCTTACTGAACCGCCTCCAAAAACATAGGGAGAAGGTAAAGGTTTTTCCTCCATAGCTAAGAAAAAAAATCTTGGGATTTGTAAGAATGTATATCCATCGTAGCAAAATGGTTTGATGGAGTTGTAATGTTTTTAAATAAAAAAAATATAAATATTATAGATAAAACCTCTTTTTACATAGAGAAGCTCTTCGAATAATAAACTATAACATATCAAAAACTCTGCACCAACGCATTTTCAAATAACTTTGTGGATCATGAAAAAGTTGTATTGTTTGTAGGAGTTCAAATATGAACTTTTTTGTTATCTGAAGAATACTAGTGTCGTGAACCATCGTAGTTTATTTAAATAATGATAATTAACGAAGTACCACGTGTGTGGATTAACTATTTAAGCCTTAGTGTTAATATCTTATGTATTCATATAAATATAACTATTCGCCCCAGTGGGATACTTATCTGGGCTTAATGCCTACCTAAGAACCTCAAAGATTCCTAGGAAGGCTAAACACTAGTATAAATAATTGTGTGAATTGTCTTCAAAATGACATTATATACTAAATTACCTTATTTAGCTGACATTTTAAATTTCCATTTTAGGACGAATGCAATGTATTAAAAGGATTAATTTTAAGATTAGTTTAATAAGTATAGCTGCCGGAAAAAGGATTTTACCACGTACTTGTTTATTATAAGCGTGGATATCACAAGGAATACAAATATTTAATTTAGGACACGAATTATTGTAATTTCAGCTGACAAAATATTTTCTTTTAATAAAAAAAATTTTGTTTCGGAGTAAAAGAATAATTGTAAAACATACCTTGGTATTATTATTTTTATTCAAACGAAATTGTTGCTGATATAGTTCTTGTTATATTAGAGTATCTAACAATATTATATGAAAAAATTGGATTTATATTCCATTTACATCATAATGATTGTATAATTGGATTTAAAATGTTTTTGGTTTCCTAGAAATTGTAAAAGCTGAAATTTCTTCAAATAAATAGGAAAAGATTATCTCTATTTTAACAAGTTGGTTAATGAAAACGGTTCACAAAGTTCGAAATATAAAATTTTAGGATTTTGTTTAAATATGATTATCCATCTATACCAATGAAGGCTCAAATGTCTTTAAGTACTAAATAATATGCAAATTAAAACAGAGATAAACTGATGGATCAAGAAGAATAAATCAGCAGCAATTTTTCACATAATACTTGATATCGAGGAACTACATAAGACCTGCCAGGCCAAGGTATCGTACTGATAAATATATTTTTAATTTTTTAAGTTTCATTTATATTGTTAACTAATTTAAATAAATATATCGTTTACAGTATCAAAACCAACAAAAATATATTGAGCAAACATTAATTTTTTATGGTTCTCTGTAAAAAAATTCAGATACAAAAAAATTTTCACCACTTTCAAAAGGATTTATTATACTATGTTAGAGTTTCAATCTGACGTAGATTTTTATTGGATGTAGTGAAATATTTTTTAAAAAATATTTAAAATAACTCAAAATTTTAATTTACATTTTGTTAAATCGAAGGGAAAAACAAAAAGATTGCTCAGGTTATATATAATACAAATTTATACAATCGGAAGTTAGTAAATGTACTTGTTCCCTATACTTAATAAATTTAAATTTTAAAATATTTTACATGCATAGTTCGTTAAGTAATCTTTCATTAAAAAAAATTATGAATGAAATTCCAATTTTTCAAATGGGATCGATAAAATCTAAGCATATAGAAAAGAACGGAAAATAAATAGGTATATTTTTTTAAAGTTATATTACTCTAGTGAATACTTGAATTGGTTAACGTTTAATACAAATTTAGGTAGTAATTAATATTGACAGGACATGCTTTAACTAATAATATGTTTGTGTGGAATCAACTGGTGAGATTATTTAAATCTACTTTTCAAAATCTTTTTTATATTCAACACCTCTATCATTAACTTAAATTTATATATTACAGAGTAGCCAATGACAGATAACTGCTGATTCATCCTGTAAATAGGAATAGATTTATAGATTTTGTAAATATTTTTACTATTCTGAATTTGAGAACAAGTTTGAATACGTATTTTTTGTTTTTAATAAAGTAAGAAATATGATTACAAGATATATTTATACAGAATTCCCGAAGAATAAAAACATCGTTTGATTCATAATACTTCTGAGGTCTCCTATTCAAAAAAGAATGGGTAAATAAGGGATGACAAGCCTGGTATTGGACGTTATTTGGGAAAACAAAGTAAGCAAGCAAAGATCTCCTAATAATACAATTTTTTGTCGGAACAAGAAAGTAACTATTTTAATATTCATGTTACCTACTCTTTTGAGAGGTTATTAAAAAGTTTTCCGTCAAATATTCCCAATTTGGCCTATATAATATTTCAGTCAACAGTTCTTACCTAACTACCTGCTTTGACACTTAAATTTGGATAATTGGAACATTTCGTAATTAAGTGTGATTATTGATAGGTTTTGTAGTCATTAAGAAATTGATTCACACCTCCGTTTTATCAAGTTACTTACATTCAAATTTAGTAGTAAGTAAAAGATAAAAACAAGGTTTTTAACCCCTATACAAAACTTAAAGACTATCGACGCGACAGTAAAGGATTTCCACCAATATCAAGAAATTTGGCCAACGAAAAAAAATTTCTGTATGAGAATATTATTAATACATGATAGAGCTCCAAAAATTAGGCCAGCAACATTTAACAAAATAAGTTTTAATGATATCTCTTAAATATTTTTTTATCAGGCCTCATCAATTCAAACAATAAAATTAGCTGAAAATCACATCAAGGACAAGTCACTCAAAATTAATTTTCATTTTTTTCAAAATATCATTCCGTTTCCTCTTTAATATAACAAAGCAAAGTTAAGTCAGGAACGGGATTCTGACCTCCATAATGACAAGAAATAGAAGAAGCAATCTGTGGACGGCTTGATGGAAGTCTATCCAAATGCAGTGAATGACCAACTAAGTCATCCAAATATTAACGACACGATTGACATTAATAGGTTGTCACGATCAGCGGTTTATCAAATCAATTTGAGTATTAAAAGCACAAAGATCTACATGCGTAAGTTAATCAAATAAAATGCTACAGCTTTCTAAAATTTGACATTAGCGAATAAAATAATATTATTAACAAAGGAAATACGCTTACCCTTAACTGATAAAAATTTTACTTGATTCAAACCACTCTCGGGTAACTCGAACAGTGACACGACAAAAACCGAGTTAGCAATGGCTGCTAACAACCGATCAAAATTAAAATTTTTTAAAAATAATTTTAATTTTTGAATAGGAAAAATATGTTATCTAAAAGTATACATACTACAATTCCTACTTAGTTTCCGGTGGAGTTGTCCTAAAATATTCAAGAACCCTAGCGATTGTCGAAAAAATATACACTCTCGAGCGCAATCTAATAGCACTATAAGAATCAAGGGCTGGACGGACGTCAATAAATATAAATTTGCCAGTTTTATAGTCTTCCTCGTTACCAATATCATAATAATCTAAAACATAACGAAACTCCACCCCATTGCGTTCAATAATCCAGTCATGTCGATCAAACGGCACATCATATCTACAGAGATGATCTAAATCTACACTAAATATCAAAAGACCCCATAAATCTTCTCATCCAAGCTTTGGGTGAAAGCTTCTTCGCGTCACCGCTAAATCTCTTCAATTTAACGTTATCTGGATGACTAAAAATTTTTAACGTTATTTCAGGCTAAAACCTTCCAGCGAATCTTTCCCATTTTAGTATCTCCCTCCATGCGAGTTCGTTGTTGCTGTTGTGAATCTCAATAATGTGAGACATATCCGATTGCTTAATATCCTCAGTGTCCCATCTCCACCCCTTCTTGAGCATAGCGTTCCAGAACATTTGCTCCGATGGGTATACCCACTTCCCATCGCTCTCACTGTTATCACCAGCTCTCGGAATAGATGATACTTCCCTGTTGACTGACAACGAGAAGGGTTGACCCTTGGACGGTTGTTGATTTGCAGGGTACATCTATGGAGTGACTTAAAATGAGGCTCATTGAATGATCTTACCATGTTGGATCTATCCAATCCAGACACCGGACATTCATTACCCGTATTCATATTTTTCACAGGACATTGGGAGGCTGACTTTGCTGAGTCGGAATCAGCAGGCTGGGATGAATTCGAGCCCATCACAGGTGTCGCTACGAATCGTTGATATGCGCTGCGATGGCATCAGAAAGTAAGGAGGATGATATTATTTCAATGGTTGAGCTTGCCGCTAGGAGTTACAGGGAATTACAGATTGATAATGACTATGATAAGCTTTTGGTTAGGGCGTCGAAGATTGCACACCCTCTTTCCGATAAGAAGCTAACAAAACGACTTTGTAAATTGTGCCGAAAGGGTAATTTTTTATTCCCTATTGAAATAAAAATTATAGCTTCTGAAGTAAATAAAGTTGCTCGAGGTATCAAGGAGGTCTTGCGATGCATAAGAAAATCCGAATATGGAATAGTGATTCTCGGTGGCGATACTACCCCTATTGATTTGATCACTCATATTCCATTGATCTGTGAGGAAAAAGATATTCCATACTGTTACGTGCCTTCATCACTTGTAAGTGAGATTTAGCGCTCTTAATATATACTATTTCACTTTCCCAAATTTTTCTAGTTAGTAAAAATGTTTGAATATAAAGAATTAAATATCTTTCAGGGGTTTTAAAAATTTATGTAGAAGATATACGATCAGTTAGGCGAAAATAACTTTAATGAAATAATTATTTGTAGGACAAGTATATAAAATTGTGAATTAGTAAGGTTTTTATTTGTAAAATTGATCGACGAGAGTATATGATTGCTTAAAACAACACTGTCAATTCTTACAGTTAAACAACATGGAAAGTCTTTCCAGTTGGGATAGACGCGTCAAATCTTGTTGCTATGAAAGGTATGTTAAATATGGCGAATTTTAATAAGCCATCCACATGAATATATACATCCAAGTCTTTTTGTTTTTTATTAATTCCTAGAGTGCTGGTATGTTTATTCTTCGCACTGAAAATAAAATGGAAGTATTTCTACAATTAAAAATAGGTAATTATATCTGAATAAAATTTTTAATAGAGAAGACTTTATTAATAACGTACTGGTTCGTTTTTATTTACAGCAATTGATGAGCTGTCCACTATGGGTAAGACTAGCGGATGGGTTTATCTTCTGATTGGAGATTTGTTACAACATTGTTGTAGTGAGCATATCAGATATTTAATGGCTGGATATACCGTTAACATCGACCAATGCACGTCCTATAGAACAAGATAGAAAAGGATTGGATGTATTGAGGGATAGTGGTAATTTGATAGATAATACCAAGAAATTATTGAAGATTTTTTTATTTTTTTACTTGGAGTAATAAGGAACCTTGATACCAATTATCAATTATAATATCCTATCTGAATACAGACATCTTTCTGAAAGCTGGAGGAGTTAGGATCTTTTAATCAAAGTGGATAAAGATAATTTTAATATTAACTACAATTATAACTTTGTCAACTCTGCAGCCGTTGGCCATACTTAAAATATAGTCTACTTCGTGGAAGGTCAAGAGAATGCTACCAAACACTCATACCATAAAATCAGGATTAAATCTGTATTTGAAAAATTTTTATCTTAATGACTGACATTTAACAAAGCTGATATTTTCCTTTATTTTTTAAGAGTATTTCAGAAGTACATTGAAGACAATTTTTTATTCAACTCTTAACCGTAACACAGCTTTAGTTGGTACATCAATACAAATGCGTTAATTTTCTCAAGTAAGTCCGTTTTACTAATTTATACAAAAATACTTGAACAAAGTATTTTGAATTATAAGTTAAAAAGTGATTTTTTTTATTTCTTAACATACCTTTTCCTTTAGTAACAAAATATATGTTAGACACAAAAATACTTTTAAAAAGATTACTTAATAGATATTGAATTCATACATGCAAATTGAAAAAGAAATGTACAAAATAATATTATTATGATCTAAGTGAAGAAATCAATTATGGTTTTTTTTGATTAGAAGAATGCATTTTTGTTTTTTTGGGTATACCATTGCAGTAGATCGAACGTTCAGTATTGAATGAAATCTAGTGATTTTTCATAAGGATTTGAGCTTTAATTTTCCTGAGTATTCAAAGCTGAAGAAGTTAAAAATTAATTTAAAACATTTGTTTCAACAATCAACAATCTTTATTACATCAAGACCAAAACCTCGAAATTAAAGCCTGATATGTTTTCTAAGTTTAAAAAAATTATTTTCGTCTTTGTAAATATAAAATTATATTAAGCATACTGTTCCAATTTTAAAGCTCAAAAGTTCAAACCTAAATCAAATTTTTTTCAAGTTTGAGATTTGTATTTACATGTTTTTGATAAATACGTTACTGTTATATGGTATGAATAAGTAGTAAAATGATTATTCAAAAAATTAAATATGCGTATTTAAAATTCATAATTTTTTGTTTTTGGATTATTTAGTGTTAGGAGATGAGATCGTATACACTAGCTTTAAGGTCCTGAACCTATAATCAAAATAGATAAACAACGTTGTATGTAATTTTTAATTACATATATAATTATTACTTTGAAACTTTTTTATCGAGTATTTTTTTAAAGCTTATTATGTTTTAAAAACAAATATATTTTTTTTGAGGTCATACTAAAGGTTGAAACAAAATTATTTAATACCTTGCTTAAAAAATCACCTATTGATAATCTTTAGTCGCTAAAACATTTACATAAATAAGTTCTATTAGATATTATCAAGAGCTCTGAAGGTTTCCGGAGAGTGTATTTGTATCATGGTACTAGAAGATGAAAAATACCAGGGATTGCATAACAAATTAAAAAAAAGAGTAGCAGCACTACCTCACTATATGCTTGATAGCTAGCTACTTAGTACTATAATTTAGTTGGACCATACTTTTTAATCTCTAACAGTAACTCTTGTACATCGATTATTCGTTGATTGTTTCCCAATTTATTTGAAATGTTCAAAAAGTCTTTGTTAACAACAATACAGAACTTCTTGTAGCAATCGTATAACGTTCCAAAGCAAACATCCATGATTTTGTAGTTAATACAACTCTTCTTAAAGGAGCTATTAATATTTGTTGCTATAATGTTCAATCCTTGTTTCCAATTTGAGTAAAATCCTTTCAACACTTTTAAAACATTTCCTAATTGGTTTTTTAATAAGTCAAATCAAGTAACGTTCTAAATTTTCAGTTCTGTTGATGTTTTCTAATTGTAATTCTTTTACAACTTCAATTAGGTTCCCGAAAAATGGGGCTAGTTCTTCATTACAAAATTGCTTAAAGAATAATTTATAAGTGATATGGGGTTAAACCTCAACAAAACCATCGTATTTTGTTTTGATGCTTTTTAAAATTTTATTAAAGAAGTTTAATATATCTTGATTAGGCTTCCAATAACTTTCAATAATCGGGTTACATAAAATCGGTGTCTGAATTCCACAAAGAGTTAGGAAAAAATCGTAATTAATAATTAAAAAGGTTAGCTGTGTTTTTCTAACTTCAAATCCGGATGCTTGAATTAAAAGATAATTCTCCCATTCCTGAAAAATATCTTTAAAAACCGGGCTGATCTACTTTTCATTATTCTGAAATTATTTAATTATCACCTTATAAGCATCAAAATCACATCCAAGCCCAATCAAACAACAGCATAAGCCACTGACTCGTTTAGTTATCTGTAACGGTATAAAAAGGGTGAAATAATATACCATATCACACTCATTGGGTTTATTATTTTGAACAAATGTTAAATCTCTTAAACTCCCAATATGTTCATTAGTTAAATCATAGAACTTATGCCAAACAATGTCGTTGATGTTTTCAAGGTACCTAAGTAATTAATAAGTTCTAAAGAATGATTACGATATGAGACAATCATTAGATCTAGATTTTGAGAGCAGAATGTACCGCTGATTAAGCACAAGAATTATTAAAAGGGAAATGCAATTATTTTGTCTGGTCAACATTGAGATGACATGTTCCTATTAATAAAAAGTTAATTTTTAATATTTTTTCTAAAAATATAAAATTTCAATGTGTATAAATCAAAATATCTATTAAAAAAATTAAAATCTGCCTCGCAATCATGCAATATTTGTTTACTAAATAGAACAGTCCAATTTTGTACCCGATATACTTATATATATGCGGATTATAAGTCAATGATAAATAAACGAATTATAGCGTAACCTTAAATTCGTTGAGATAGTCTTAATATTTAGTAATTATATGATAGATAAAAAATGTGTATATTTCTAGTCAAGCATCATAATACAAGAATTTGTTTTGTTTTATGTACAAATCATATGTAAAATAAAGATAAACTTTCACATTTATAAGATCGTAACACTTTATCAGAATCTAGATAAACACTAAACATGAATACAGTCCAAAATAATGTATTAATGTTTAATTTATACGTAATTATATATGATACCCATGTTTAAAACCTTAAAATTATTTTTATTTTTTATAAAAAAATCTTACTATATTTAATATTTAACTAGACCTATATTAATAAATTTGATAGATAAATTAAATGTAAAATTTGTTAAGAATTATGTTATGACCAAATTGATTATATTATTTACTAATCCAAATATAATTTTTCTAAGTAATTAGCAAAAACTAATTCTCAGTGTACAAACTAACATATAGTAAATGGACAGGTGATAAAAACGGTAACTTCCAATCTAATTAATGTAAAGCTGATGTTCTTGAAGTACATAAATCCTCGATCCTATTGATATAAATTTAGAAAAATGGTAGCATGTCCCTTATCTTATTGAGAACCTTTTTTAGTCATAAAAAAGGTTGTTTCTATTGATTAGAATATACAAGTGCGTTTCTATCACATTTTACTTTTACATCTATTCCAATAAGACATAATCAAC
>LDMZ01021170.1:0-15985 GCA_001455285.1 Sphaeromyxa zaharoni | reverse complement strand
CCCTATATTTTTAATAATCTTTAGAGTAAATAAAGCTGAGAAAAAAATTAAAACACTATCCAAGTTTGAAAAGACATTTAAATGTGGTAAAAAAGTTAAAATGCTATTTATTTAAAAAAGATGATCTTAACTTTGACATTTCATGCATCTCTTACTACGTACTTTAATGATATTCCTTATACTTTGACTGTTTATTTTTTTCCCTTCAATTTTGTAACCTGGTTTCTCTATATATAATTTAAAATTTCACATAGAGTCAAAATAATTAAAATCTCCAAACATTTTTTGTGAAAATTATAAAACTTAACATTATTCAATATAATATTAATAAGTTGCTTTTCGTAATTCATTCCTGGTTCTGAACCTATAAGAAATTTCAGATTATTGTAAATTGAACATTCATTCATATTTAATTTGTTAATGTGGAAATATAAGGTATTTCTTCCTAAATTATTATTGGCAAATATATTTTAAGTTGAAAATATTGTTTTGTTCTGGTATGTTTACCAATTGTAAGCACAGCAAGAATCGGATATATTGTCATATTTTTGATTAATTTTTAAACAATAATTAATTAATTACATCTAAACATTTTTTAATTTATAAAAAAAATGTTTATCTTGTTTCCAAAATGGATTAAAGTGATTTTTTTATAGATTAAGATACTTATCAGTAACCAAATGGTTGGTTTTAAAGATAGTTAAACGTGGAGAGATATGCCTGCTAAATTAGTTATGTTAATTTGTAGGGCACATACCTATTCGTATATTATTTTTCACATTTTTATTTGCTTCATCGCATATACCTGTTATAAAGCAGATATGTGATAAGTTTCCGGGATAATATATTTTATTGGATCAACCGCAATTTATGAACCTGATCAGATGGTTCCGTAAAATTGAAATTTGTCATGTGTTTTATAAGGAATTTGTTACTTTAAATTTAAAACAAACTGATAGATCGAATAATATTTGCGACAAATCGAGATAAATCCATGTCGTTAACCAAAGTGTTAAATTCAAATAAATCCTATATGGAAGTGCTATTAAAATTATGATAAAAATACATGAATAGAATAAGTATCAGAAATTTTTTTGCTCTTCGGTTAGAAATTAAAGATGCAGACAAAGTTGTTACATATTGTAGTTATTATATGAAACTAGCTGTGATACTAAATTTTGAAATTTTTACTCAAAAAAATTTGATGTTATAAATTTTATATTTTTTATCCTACTAAATATCATGAGGAGCATATAAATCTTCTTATTTTAGGAGGAAATATAAAGGTTCAAATTTACCAACGCACAATAAATTACAACTGCAAAATTCGCAAGGACCGATCACTATCAAAAATAACAGGTGTGCTTGTTATGACTAAATACAGACCTAGAATAATAAAAGCATTTGGAACAGTAAAAATCGTTAAGTCGACAGCAACCATATTTTCTATTATTGGTTAAAAGGTGTTATCAAGAAATACATTCAATATAGATATATAGACGAGCAACTCTTGGTTTCATCCTTAGTGGTCATCAGTTATAATATTACGATAAAATTTCAGACATCTGGGCTATTACTTATCCGGATATCAAGATATACAATTTATCAATACCCTTCTATTAAATAGGGAACTGAAATATTTACAGAGATTTACATTATCGGCTTTTTAAAGTAAATTTTCTATATGATTTCATAGAAACAAAACAGTTTAATAAACACAATAATTATCATTTTAAGAATTTTCTGTTGTATAAAAAAAGTGAAACTTTATTAGGTTAACATTAAATAATATTCGAGCAAATATATTTTTAAAATGAACTGTATGTGTCCGAATGCCAAGAAATTCCGGTTATCATGCCACTCTGGTTACGAGGAACAATACTTTAGTTATTTCATGTCACTCACAAAATTAGTTTAAAAATTCAATTGATGACCATTGCAATCGGCTTGTTGATTGCTTCAAAAATTGCCTCAAGAAAGAGATTAGGTTAAAAATAAAATTTTGTCGTGGTATCGGTTAAAGGGTATTCCCCTAAGCTTATGCACATACAGGGATTTGCATTGAAAATTGTGACAGGACCCAAACCCCCAATGCTTAGGCGACTCATATTCACTTTCAAAATCCATTTAGAACTAAATTATAAAAAATAAATAATTAAAAATTAGCTAGACTAAAGAACCCAAGTCCTAGTTAGCCAGTTTTTCTCATCTGTCAGCTGTCCACCACGTTACGTATTTAAATAGTCAATCAAAATTTGGTTTCCGATGGAAACCGAATGAATATCGTCAGGGCTTAGTTCCTGCACGATAATATAAAATCAAAGGAGTTACAAAACCTCTTCATCAGATATTGCCGCAAATTCATTAGCAGAGATAAGATTAATCGTCTTATTGTAACTGTTTAAAATTAAAAAACTTTATATCAAATAACACCATACGTTAAAATACAATTTTTTAAATGGCACACGGTGTAATGCTATTTACTCAATACGTGTATCTATACGATCTTAATGGAAAAAGTTGCCATATTGATAATATAACTAAATTTAATGTACTGATATTAACAAGATAAAAAAAATACGTTAGTATCTTATGTAATTATATTTCCAAAGTAGAAATAGCTATTTGAACTATATAATGAATAGATTTTAACTTTTTTAAATTGTAATTTGTAAGTTTTTTTTCTAATGTAGAAGATTATTGATATTTACGAGGGAACACTGGTACGAAAGTTTCAGTGAACAAAGAATTCTCTTATATTACTCATAAAATATCCAGAATACGATAGATATGAAACAAAACTAAATATTACTTCTCGTGAATAGTTTCAAATTTGGAACTATAATTATGTGATATGATTCTACTACTATTTTTGCTCTCTAACATCATCTCGTTTGAAAAATAATATTTCACATATTTTTGTTACTTTTTCGGATTTTGTTCTGTTACCTACTTTATATCGAATAACTAAACGCTTACCCTTAAATTCATTGGTTTTCCATCCTTATAGGTCATTTTTGTAACATATCCTAGTGCTTTGGACAGCTTAGTCGATTTACATATATAAAAAATTGGCTACACATTAATTCTGTATTTTGTCTTAAGAAATATATGTTATTTCATTCACAATAAAGACTATAAAATATTATAATGCAATATTTAATTAATTTTTTTATAACATTTATTTATTAAAAATTGAAAAAAAAACAATATAACTTTTAAAATAAACTTTTAGTAAATTTATATAACACTTCATAGACATCAGAAAACAATAGTAACAAAAAGTTTAGGGTCAAGAACCAATTGAAGAGTAAAGGGAAACATTTTGAATTCAAAATAGGGGACGCATATCTTATCTATAATAATCTTATCAAAATTGATGACTACTGGATTGGTGATAAAGATCTGCAAGCATCAATTTCCACATCATTGAGCCGATCTAATAATGTTTATATTGCACTTTTACGAGTGAATTTGGATGAGAAAAATTTAGACACTATAATATCATGGACAAAAGGAATTATTAAACTGTCATATGAAGAAAAATGTGCTCTTAAGATACATTTCAGGAAAAATATTGAGATGTTCCATAACAATAATTTTAGTTTGCCTTATAAACATGAACCTCTATCAAGTTTACAACATCAATTTATCAAAATCATAGAATCATTATGGAAATTACTAAACAATAGCTCTAAAGAATACCTTACCAAAAATCTGTTTAAATAATTAACAGATTTAGTTATTATATATAGTTAGTATAAATTTAAAATATTTTAACTTTCATATTTTGTTTAAATTTTTTCATAATTATATCAGATATATCTAAAACTGTTCATGCCAAATTTTAACACATATTTTTATCATGAAGGGCTTTTTATTTAAATATTTTAGGAAACCACTATTGCGCTACAATATTCTTTTTACGTATGTTATGAGAATAATTATAATTTTAATAAAGATCTATGAAATCAAAATTATGGCAGTTCTTTGTCAGTAGAACGAATACTATTTTTATAATAAAAAATCCGCATCTTAAAAATACAATAAGCATTTATAATGATGTTAGAATCCTAAAGATGATTTTGTAACAAATATCAATTTAAGTGATGTATTAATAAAAAAATCGTTTAAAGCGAATGGGCAGCTATCTTTTATGATTAAAAGTAGTATTTTCTGAGTTTTCCAACAATTTTTGCCCTTTTTCTTAGTTGAATGAAAGTAATTAAAATATCAAGGAAATATAAATAGATTTTTTTACATAATTAACAATCGAAAGATTAGATTCATTAATTTCTGATGGTTAACATTCAAAAGATATATAATTAGTCATTAAAAATAATAAATAAAAATTCTTTTTTAGGTTTAACAATGGTAGTTTTTGAATAAAGAAAAAATATTACTAGGTTTTACTCTTGTTGAGTATCTTACTTGAATTATATTTTGGTAACAATTATCTTATATTAAGAATTTGAAATAATCGTAATAATTTAATTTTTCCCTAAAACGTGTATTTGTTTGATACACACAACAACGATCACTTGCCATTTGCCGTATTACTCATTAATTATTTAAAAGTTATTAAAATATTGTTTCAATCATAACCAGGAAGGTTCTAGATGGCAGGCAAAGGAGAGGTAGCCGTTGAAACACACAAACTTACTGCTACTAGTAGTATTAATATTTATTTAGTCATTAAAGGATAATTATCACTACCCGTATGTACCACCAGTTGCGGATAAATTTCCCATAAACTATTTCTTAAGGGCTTCAGAAGTACCATGAAAAAGCACTAGAATATTACTGTGATGGGATTACGAGGGATCTCTGAGGTCACTTGCCAGGTGAAAATTCCTAACCAGGTGGAATGAGCTCAAATAAATAAAACTAATTATGCATAACTCAAAGATATAAATTATATTAAGTTGTGTACCTGATAATTATACGACTCTCTCCACGAGTTCACAAAAATGTAATATTTTAAATTTTTATTACCTGATTTATTATAACAAATAGTATGACTGATACACCTGATAAAGTTCAGTTGAAATCACCAAAATATTCATGAATCTATATTTAATCAGTCTTTTATGTTAGATATTCCATCACTGGAATCGAAAACCATTGAACTTCAGAAGCATCATATTTCCTACATTTTTTTAATTAGTGATTACCATATATACGGTACAACATAACATTAAATTAAGAGGTTTTACTTCGCACAATCTTGATTAAGCACCATAGAGTGCCACCTTACCACGATGAAGTAGAAGTCAAATTCACTTAAAAGTAAGGATCATTTTGTTACAACTTATAGTGACCAAGTAAAAATGGGAAATTAAGGAAGAATATCGTTTTGATTGAAATTATCACGCAATGAATATATTAAACTAGACTTTTAATATTAATTTAAACAGAGAACAAGTTTCAGATCATGCGAATTCATTAATAAGAAAAAGTCATATTCAGTATGTAAATAGTAAGTTGTCATTGTATGTTATGCTACCGATACGTGTTATTGAGCCATGTGTTGGCTGGATGAAACTCAAACCGAGAAAAACTTATAAATTTTGATTTTGGAGCAAACATTAAATGATAACAAAATAGCACAGCTGGCGGGTGGCACAAACAGACGTTTTAGTTAGCACGTTTCATTTAATTAGATAATATCTTCTATTTATTATAAAACAGATCTAACATTGTAATGATTTCAAGATGAAGGTAAAATTGGAAAATTAATTTTATATCAATATTTCAACTAGTTGGGCCAGTATTTATTAATTAGTGTTCTGTAAAATGATCATAATAAATTAAAGTTTTAAAACGTAAAATATATATAGAATATTGTCAACAAACGTTAGAAATTTCATAGAATTCTAAAACAGTTCAAAATAAATCAAAACTTACATTATTCAATATGCATTTGTTACGAAAATTAAAATAAAATCAAAGACAAATATTAATATAATTAGCTTTAATAAAGAGCGATAGATAAAATAAAGTCATAAGTGAAACAAATTATTTTTAATAATATTAAAAAAATGATATTCACACAAGAACATCTTTTATATAAATTGTTATAAATATTTGTAATTAAAATAAATAATGTTTAAATTTATTTATTTTTTTAAATTAATAAGAATTCCTATGATGAAAAAATTCTTTTTTAAATACTAAATCAAATCGAAGGTATATGTACGAATATACGAATTCGAGATTTACATAAAATAGAGAGAAAAATGCTATAAAATTTCTCAATGTATTGTGAACAGCGAAGAACTATAAAATAGTGCTATGTTTTCTGTGAAATTAAGCTGCCATTTTACATCAAACCTTACACACCTAATTTATTAGGATAAAGATTATTTGTATAGGCTATTTGGCACATAAATATCCAGATAAATTGATTAAACAGGAGCATAACAATTTCTGTAAAAGATTTTTATTTTCATGCATTATCGCAGAATTAATCAAAATGCAATTATGGCCGCATCCCATTACAGAATTCTGTTTTGCGCCATGTTTGACATGGCTGAATGTACCTTTGACTATGTTGAAAAAATAATACGAGGACAGGTTATATAATATTGAAGAAACCTTTGGTAAAAATATATCTAAAGGAATTTCACTTTGAAAAACGGTGAATCTGATTGAATCAACAGCAAATTTCATTTAGTCGCGTTTGTTTGATTTATTGAAAATGATGAATAGTTCAATCAATTCCTTTGCCACAATGAGCTTACAGAAAATACAAAAAGAAAAGATATCTTTAATTTCATTGCCCGATATCTGCGAAAGTCCGAGATAGCTTGGGATTTGTAAGAGAGAGAAGGCCCGATAAAGTAGCGTAGCCCTAGTATAAGGGTAGGTAATGGGAGTTCTTTTAGTAGGCGAAAATCCTACACTGCCTGTCGGAAGCTCTAGCTGGCGCCTAACCTAACGCGAAAGCGGGCTTGAGGTAAGCCCGATCTTACTGAACCGCCTCCAAAAACATAGGGAGAAGGTAAAGGTTTTTCCTCCATAGCTAAGAAAAAAAATCTTGGGATTTGTAAGAATGTATATCCATCGTAGCAAAATGGTTTGATGGAGTTGTAATGTTTTTAAATAAAAAAAATATAAATATTATAGATAAAACCTCTTTTTACATAGAGAAGCTCTTCGAATAATAAACTATAACATATCAAAAACTCTGCACCAACGCATTTTCAAATAACTTTGTGGATCATGAAAAAGTTGTATTGTTTGTAGGAGTTCAAATATGAACTTTTTTGTTATCTGAAGAATACTAGTGTCGTGAACCATCGTAGTTTATTTAAATAATGATAATTAACGAAGTACCACGTGTGTGGATTAACTATTTAAGCCTTAGTGTTAATATCTTATGTATTCATATAAATATAACTATTCGCCCCAGTGGGATACTTATCTGGGCTTAATGCCTACCTAAGAACCTCAAAGATTCCTAGGAAGGCTAAACACTAGTATAAATAATTGTGTGAATTGTCTTCAAAATGACATTATATACTAAATTACCTTATTTAGCTGACATTTTAAATTTCCATTTTAGGACGAATGCAATGTATTAAAAGGATTAATTTTAAGATTAGTTTAATAAGTATAGCTGCCGGAAAAAGGATTTTACCACGTACTTGTTTATTATAAGCGTGGATATCACAAGGAATACAAATATTTAATTTAGGACACGAATTATTGTAATTTCAGCTGACAAAATATTTTCTTTTAATAAAAAAAATTTTGTTTCGGAGTAAAAGAATAATTGTAAAACATACCTTGGTATTATTATTTTTATTCAAACGAAATTGTTGCTGATATAGTTCTTGTTATATTAGAGTATCTAACAATATTATATGAAAAAATTGGATTTATATTCCATTTACATCATAATGATTGTATAATTGGATTTAAAATGTTTTTGGTTTCCTAGAAATTGTAAAAGCTGAAATTTCTTCAAATAAATAGGAAAAGATTATCTCTATTTTAACAAGTTGGTTAATGAAAACGGTTCACAAAGTTCGAAATATAAAATTTTAGGATTTTGTTTAAATATGATTATCCATCTATACCAATGAAGGCTCAAATGTCTTTAAGTACTAAATAATATGCAAATTAAAACAGAGATAAACTGATGGATCAAGAAGAATAAATCAGCAGCAATTTTTCACATAATACTTGATATCGAGGAACTACATAAGACCTGCCAGGCCAAGGTATCGTACTGATAAATATATTTTTAATTTTTTAAGTTTCATTTATATTGTTAACTAATTTAAATAAATATATCGTTTACAGTATCAAAACCAACAAAAATATATTGAGCAAACATTAATTTTTTATGGTTCTCTGTAAAAAAATTCAGATACAAAAAAATTTTCACCACTTTCAAAAGGATTTATTATACTATGTTAGAGTTTCAATCTGACGTAGATTTTTATTGGATGTAGTGAAATATTTTTTAAAAAATATTTAAAATAACTCAAAATTTTAATTTACATTTTGTTAAATCGAAGGGAAAAACAAAAAGATTGCTCAGGTTATATATAATACAAATTTATACAATCGGAAGTTAGTAAATGTACTTGTTCCCTATACTTAATAAATTTAAATTTTAAAATATTTTACATGCATAGTTCGTTAAGTAATCTTTCATTAAAAAAAATTATGAATGAAATTCCAATTTTTCAAATGGGATCGATAAAATCTAAGCATATAGAAAAGAACGGAAAATAAATAGGTATATTTTTTTAAAGTTATATTACTCTAGTGAATACTTGAATTGGTTAACGTTTAATACAAATTTAGGTAGTAATTAATATTGACAGGACATGCTTTAACTAATAATATGTTTGTGTGGAATCAACTGGTGAGATTATTTAAATCTACTTTTCAAAATCTTTTTTATATTCAACACCTCTATCATTAACTTAAATTTATATATTACAGAGTAGCCAATGACAGATAACTGCTGATTCATCCTGTAAATAGGAATAGATTTATAGATTTTGTAAATATTTTTACTATTCTGAATTTGAGAACAAGTTTGAATACGTATTTTTTGTTTTTAATAAAGTAAGAAATATGATTACAAGATATATTTATACAGAATTCCCGAAGAATAAAAACATCGTTTGATTCATAATACTTCTGAGGTCTCCTATTCAAAAAAGAATGGGTAAATAAGGGATGACAAGCCTGGTATTGGACGTTATTTGGGAAAACAAAGTAAGCAAGCAAAGATCTCCTAATAATACAATTTTTTGTCGGAACAAGAAAGTAACTATTTTAATATTCATGTTACCTACTCTTTTGAGAGGTTATTAAAAAGTTTTCCGTCAAATATTCCCAATTTGGCCTATATAATATTTCAGTCAACAGTTCTTACCTAACTACCTGCTTTGACACTTAAATTTGGATAATTGGAACATTTCGTAATTAAGTGTGATTATTGATAGGTTTTGTAGTCATTAAGAAATTGATTCACACCTCCGTTTTATCAAGTTACTTACATTCAAATTTAGTAGTAAGTAAAAGATAAAAACAAGGTTTTTAACCCCTATACAAAACTTAAAGACTATCGACGCGACAGTAAAGGATTTCCACCAATATCAAGAAATTTGGCCAACGAAAAAAAATTTCTGTATGAGAATATTATTAATACATGATAGAGCTCCAAAAATTAGGCCAGCAACATTTAACAAAATAAGTTTTAATGATATCTCTTAAATATTTTTTTATCAGGCCTCATCAATTCAAACAATAAAATTAGCTGAAAATCACATCAAGGACAAGTCACTCAAAATTAATTTTCATTTTTTTCAAAATATCATTCCGTTTCCTCTTTAATATAACAAAGCAAAGTTAAGTCAGGAACGGGATTCTGACCTCCATAATGACAAGAAATAGAAGAAGCAATCTGTGGACGGCTTGATGGAAGTCTATCCAAATGCAGTGAATGACCAACTAAGTCATCCAAATATTAACGACACGATTGACATTAATAGGTTGTCACGATCAGCGGTTTATCAAATCAATTTGAGTATTAAAAGCACAAAGATCTACATGCGTAAGTTAATCAAATAAAATGCTACAGCTTTCTAAAATTTGACATTAGCGAATAAAATAATATTATTAACAAAGGAAATACGCTTACCCTTAACTGATAAAAATTTTACTTGATTCAAACCACTCTCGGGTAACTCGAACAGTGACACGACAAAAACCGAGTTAGCAATGGCTGCTAACAACCGATCAAAATTAAAATTTTTTAAAAATAATTTTAATTTTTGAATAGGAAAAATATGTTATCTAAAAGTATACATACTACAATTCCTACTTAGTTTCCGGTGGAGTTGTCCTAAAATATTCAAGAACCCTAGCGATTGTCGAAAAAATATACACTCTCGAGCGCAATCTAATAGCACTATAAGAATCAAGGGCTGGACGGACGTCAATAAATATAAATTTGCCAGTTTTATAGTCTTCCTCGTTACCAATATCATAATAATCTAAAACATAACGAAACTCCACCCCATTGCGTTCAATAATCCAGTCATGTCGATCAAACGGCACATCATATCTACAGAGATGATCTAAATCTACACTAAATATCAAAAGACCCCATAAATCTTCTCATCCAAGCTTTGGGTGAAAGCTTCTTCGCGTCACCGCTAAATCTCTTCAATTTAACGTTATCTGGATGACTAAAAATTTTTAACGTTATTTCAGGCTAAAACCTTCCAGCGAATCTTTCCCATTTTAGTATCTCCCTCCATGCGAGTTCGTTGTTGCTGTTGTGAATCTCAATAATGTGAGACATATCCGATTGCTTAATATCCTCAGTGTCCCATCTCCACCCCTTCTTGAGCATAGCGTTCCAGAACATTTGCTCCGATGGGTATACCCACTTCCCATCGCTCTCACTGTTATCACCAGCTCTCGGAATAGATGATACTTCCCTGTTGACTGACAACGAGAAGGGTTGACCCTTGGACGGTTGTTGATTTGCAGGGTACATCTATGGAGTGACTTAAAATGAGGCTCATTGAATGATCTTACCATGTTGGATCTATCCAATCCAGACACCGGACATTCATTACCCGTATTCATATTTTTCACAGGACATTGGGAGGCTGACTTTGCTGAGTCGGAATCAGCAGGCTGGGATGAATTCGAGCCCATCACAGGTGTCGCTACGAATCGTTGATATGCGCTGCGATGGCATCAGAAAGTAAGGAGGATGATATTATTTCAATGGTTGAGCTTGCCGCTAGGAGTTACAGGGAATTACAGATTGATAATGACTATGATAAGCTTTTGGTTAGGGCGTCGAAGATTGCACACCCTCTTTCCGATAAGAAGCTAACAAAACGACTTTGTAAATTGTGCCGAAAGGGTAATTTTTTATTCCCTATTGAAATAAAAATTATAGCTTCTGAAGTAAATAAAGTTGCTCGAGGTATCAAGGAGGTCTTGCGATGCATAAGAAAATCCGAATATGGAATAGTGATTCTCGGTGGCGATACTACCCCTATTGATTTGATCACTCATATTCCATTGATCTGTGAGGAAAAAGATATTCCATACTGTTACGTGCCTTCATCACTTGTAAGTGAGATTTAGCGCTCTTAATATATACTATTTCACTTTCCCAAATTTTTCTAGTTAGTAAAAATGTTTGAATATAAAGAATTAAATATCTTTCAGGGGTTTTAAAAATTTATGTAGAAGATATACGATCAGTTAGGCGAAAATAACTTTAATGAAATAATTATTTGTAGGACAAGTATATAAAATTGTGAATTAGTAAGGTTTTTATTTGTAAAATTGATCGACGAGAGTATATGATTGCTTAAAACAACACTGTCAATTCTTACAGTTAAACAACATGGAAAGTCTTTCCAGTTGGGATAGACGCGTCAAATCTTGTTGCTATGAAAGGTATGTTAAATATGGCGAATTTTAATAAGCCATCCACATGAATATATACATCCAAGTCTTTTTGTTTTTTATTAATTCCTAGAGTGCTGGTATGTTTATTCTTCGCACTGAAAATAAAATGGAAGTATTTCTACAATTAAAAATAGGTAATTATATCTGAATAAAATTTTTAATAGAGAAGACTTTATTAATAACGTACTGGTTCGTTTTTATTTACAGCAATTGATGAGCTGTCCACTATGGGTAAGACTAGCGGATGGGTTTATCTTCTGATTGGAGATTTGTTACAACATTGTTGTAGTGAGCATATCAGATATTTAATGGCTGGATATACCGTTAACATCGACCAATGCACGTCCTATAGAACAAGATAGAAAAGGATTGGATGTATTGAGGGATAGTGGTAATTTGATAGATAATACCAAGAAATTATTGAAGATTTTTTTATTTTTTTACTTGGAGTAATAAGGAACCTTGATACCAATTATCAATTATAATATCCTATCTGAATACAGACATCTTTCTGAAAGCTGGAGGAGTTAGGATCTTTTAATCAAAGTGGATAAAGATAATTTTAATATTAACTACAATTATAACTTTGTCAACTCTGCAGCCGTTGGCCATACTTAAAATATAGTCTACTTCGTGGAAGGTCAAGAGAATGCTACCAAACACTCATACCATAAAATCAGGATTAAATCTGTATTTGAAAAATTTTTATCTTAATGACTGACATTTAACAAAGCTGATATTTTCCTTTATTTTTTAAGAGTATTTCAGAAGTACATTGAAGACAATTTTTTATTCAACTCTTAACCGTAACACAGCTTTAGTTGGTACATCAATACAAATGCGTTAATTTTCTCAAGTAAGTCCGTTTTACTAATTTATACAAAAATACTTGAACAAAGTATTTTGAATTATAAGTTAAAAAGTGATTTTTTTTATTTCTTAACATACCTTTTCCTTTAGTAACAAAATATATGTTAGACACAAAAATACTTTTAAAAAGATTACTTAATAGATATTGAATTCATACATGCAAATTGAAAAAGAAATGTACAAAATAATATTATTATGATCTAAGTGAAGAAATCAATTATGGTTTTTTTTGATTAGAAGAATGCATTTTTGTTTTTTTGGGTATACCATTGCAGTAGATCGAACGTTCAGTATTGAATGAAATCTAGTGATTTTTCATAAGGATTTGAGCTTTAATTTTCCTGAGTATTCAAAGCTGAAGAAGTTAAAAATTAATTTAAAACATTTGTTTCAACAATCAACAATCTTTATTACATCAAGACCAAAACCTCGAAATTAAAGCCTGATATGTTTTCTAAGTTTAAAAAAATTATTTTCGTCTTTGTAAATATAAAATTATATTAAGCATACTGTTCCAATTTTAAAGCTCAAAAGTTCAAACCTAAATCAAATTTTTTTCAAGTTTGAGATTTGTATTTACATGTTTTTGATAAATACGTTACTGTTATATGGTATGAATAAGTAGTAAAATGATTATTCAAAAAATTAAATATGCGTATTTAAAATTCATAATTTTTTGTTTTTGGATTATTTAGTGTTAGGAGATGAGATCGTATACACTAGCTTTAAGGTCCTGAACCTATAATCAAAATAGATAAACAACGTTGTATGTAATTTTTAATTACATATATAATTATTACTTTGAAACTTTTTTATCGAGTATTTTTTTAAAGCTTATTATGTTTTAAAAACAAATATATTTTTTTTGAGGTCATACTAAAGGTTGAAACAAAATTATTTAATACCTTGCTTAAAAAATCACCTATTGATAATCTTTAGTCGCTAAAACATTTACATAAATAAGTTCTATTAGATATTATCAAGAGCTCTGAAGGTTTCCGGAGAGTGTATTTGTATCATGGTACTAGAAGATGAAAAATACCAGGGATTGCATAACAAATTAAAAAAAAGAGTAGCAGCACTACCTCACTATATGCTTGATAGCTAGCTACTTAGTACTATAATTTAGTTGGACCATACTTTTTAATCTCTAACAGTAACTCTTGTACATCGATTATTCGTTGATTGTTTCCCAATTTATTTGAAATGTTCAAAAAGTCTTTGTTAACAACAATACAGAACTTCTTGTAGCAATCGTATAACGTTCCAAAGCAAACATCCATGATTTTGTAGTTAATACAACTCTTCTTAAAGGAGCTATTAATATTTGTTGCTATAATGTTCAATCCTTGTTTCCAATTTGAGTAAAATCCTTTCAACACTTTTAAAACATTTCCTAATTGGTTTTTTAATAAGTCAAATCAAGTAACGTTCTAAATTTTCAGTTCTGTTGATGTTTTCTAATTGTAATTCTTTTACAACTTCAATTAGGTTCCCGAAAAATGGGGCTAGTTCTTCATTACAAAATTGCTTAAAGAATAATTTATAAGTGATATGGGGTTAAACCTCAACAAAACCATCGTATTTTGTTTTGATGCTTTTTAAAATTTTATTAAAGAAGTTTAATATATCTTGATTAGGCTTCCAATAACTTTCAATAATCGGGTTACATAAAATCGGTGTCTGAATTCCACAAAGAGTTAGGAAAAAATCGTAATTAATAATTAAAAAGGTTAGCTGTGTTTTTCTAACTTCAAATCCGGATGCTTGAATTAAAAGATAATTCTCCCATTCCTGAAAAATATCTTTAAAAACCGGGCTGATCTACTTTTCATTATTCTGAAATTATTTAATTATCACCTTATAAGCATCAAAATCACATCCAAGCCCAATCAAACAACAGCATAAGCCACTGACTCGTTTAGTTATCTGTAACGGTATAAAAAGGGTGAAATAATATACCATATCACACTCATTGGGTTTATTATTTTGAACAAATGTTAAATCTCTTAAACTCCCAATATGTTCATTAGTTAAATCATAGAACTTATGCCAAACAATGTCGTTGATGTTTTCAAGGTACCTAAGTAATTAATAAGTTCTAAAGAATGATTACGATATGAGACAATCATTAGATCTAGATTTTGAGAGCAGAATGTACCGCTGATTAAGCACAAGAATTATTAAAAGGGAAATGCAATTATTTTGTCTGGTCAACATTGAGATGACATGTTCCTATTAATAAAGTTAATTTTTAAAATTTTTTCAAAAATATATAAAATTTCAAGGTATATAAATCAAAATATCTATTAAAAATTCAAATCTGCCTCGCAATCATGCAATATTTGTTTACTAAATAGAACAGTCCAATTTTTTACCCGATATACTTATATATATGCGGATTATAAGCCAATGATAAATAAATGAATTATAGCATATCCTTAAATTCGTTGAGATAGTCTTAATATTTAGTAATTATATGATAGAGCAAAAATTTGTATATTTCTATTCAAGCATCATAATACAAGAATTTGTTTTGTTTTACGTACAAATCATATGTAAAATAAAGATCAACTTTTACATTTATAAGATCGTGACACTTTATCAGAATCTATATAAACACTAAACATGAATAAATACAGTCCAAAATAATGTATTAATGTTTAATTTATATGTAATTATATATGATATCCATGTTTAAAACCTTAAAATTATTTTTATTTTTTATAAAAAAATCTTACTATATTTAATATTTAACTAGACCTATATTAATAAATTTGATAGATAAATTAAATGTAAAATTTGTTAAGAATTATGTTATGACCAAATTGATTATATTATTTACTAATCCAAATATAATTTTTCTAAGTAATTAGCAAAAACTAATTCTCAGTGTACAAACTAACATATAGTAAATGGACAGGTGATAAAAACGGTAACTTCCAATCTAATTAATGTAAAGCTGATGTTCTTGAAGTACATAAATCCTCGATCCTATTGATATAAATTTAGAAAAATGGTAGCATGTCCCTTATCTTATTGAGAACCTTTTTTAGTCATAAAAAAGGTTGTTTCTATTGATTAGAATATACAAGTGCGTTTCTATCACATTTTACTTTTACATCTATTCCAATAAGACATAATCAAC
>LDMZ01021168.1:0-12560 GCA_001455285.1 Sphaeromyxa zaharoni | reverse complement strand
TTCTCAAAAACTTAAGAATGTAGATTTAAATCATTAAAAAGAATTATTTATATTGTTAAAAAATTTAAATCATTACTATTTATTTACTTTTTACATGTATTCCATTTATAATTTTTGATTACCATTGAAAAAAACCAGTGTCCACTTTTTTTAGACACACTATATATATATATATATATGTATGTATTTAATTACTTAGAAAAATATACTCTAAAAATTACAGAATTTCAATTAAAATAATTGTTTATTCGTTTTTATCATTTCTAATAGCTAATTTGTTCAAAGTATACTGGTTACTTTCCTTTTTGAACAAGCATGGATCATGTAAATTCATGCATATAATGAGGAATTCAGTTATTAGAAATAAAAACGAAAATAGCAAAAAGGATAAGATAAGGTTAATTTTAGATGAATGATGTAGATTGAATATGGAAAAAGTACCTTAATCTGTGAAGACTCTTCAGTGATAGGAATCCTAATGCACTTGTAGATTAATAGAATAGTCCCACATTTTAAATAATAATAACAATTTTAATGAATAGTACACCCTCGCTCCTTTATGTTTGTCGAAAAAATTTCCAAAAAAAATTAGCAGGTAAAAACCTGCCCGGAAGAAATGAACGATCCTTACGTATTATACAGAAGTTACCACACATCATGCATTTAGCTGAAAAGGTGTATAATTCAGATCTAGTCATTTGAAGTAACTTTCCCCAAACCGCTTCAAAAAGATATAGCTAGGAATATATCTATGAATTAAAAACTGAATACAAACAGATCTGAATGAATTTTTTGTAGATTTTTGTTCTCTTTTCTTTTATAAACCATCATTAAATGCCTGGATCTAACGTATATTTATAAGTTTAATAAACAAGATCGATTCAAAACCAATAATTGTTTTTTATCTGAAGGTATGCCTGGTGAAAAGATATCAAGAACACGCTGATATTCATTTATACAGATAGATCCAAATTACTCATTAATCCAGACGATTATTCTTTGTAAATAGTTTGTCTCTTACGAATCAATATTTTATTAGGGATTTGGATAGCAGCAATATTCAAAATATATTAAATGAATCTTTAAAAACTGAATAAAAATTAATATTTCTTGCGGTTTTAATTAAAACTGGTTTCAGATCACGTCAGACTCATTAGCGGATAATCACATACATGCTCGTTATTACTTAATTTGAAGAGCATTGAGTACCTTCACAATGGTTGTAAGTATTTGATATTTTGGAGTTGATTTGGTTCAGGGTCAGTTTAAAATACACCACTTTGAGTTATCAACTCCAAATGTTGCTGAGACGTCCTCCAAAGTTAAGAAAATGGGGATGACGCCGATCTCTAGTATTAACGAAGGAGTAGTGATATATACCTTAAATTTTCAAAATATATTCTTCATCTTGTGTGAGGATAATACTCTCGATCAGGAAGTCTTCACTGATATTTGTTTCTTTGTCAGTTCTGCAAAAGATCTTGAGGACATAAGTTATTCAGAGATGGAGATAACTGATCAAAACAGTAGTTATGTTGAGTTGATTTTTCATTATGATCCAAATTTTAAATCAAAATGCTTTCAGACCCATCTTCCGCGTTTACGGCATACATTTATCTTCTACCCTGAGGAGAAGTACCCTTGTTTCAGCGGTTTGGTTTCTGACGATTCGACTTTAAATAAAGATGAATGCAAAAACCTGTTCCAAGGGGTGGATCATGTCGCATTTGCCATTAATAAGGAAGAAAAGGGAAAACTTTTTAAATTTTATAACAAGCTTATTGGGTATAAAAGATTCTACATAAGTGAATCAGAAGGGCCTGATGGCCTTTACATTGAACATGTTTTGCAGGATAAAAACAAACAAATGATGAATATATCCGCTGCTGCTAGACCAGGATTGAATGAAAACGAAGAAGTATTGCTTGTATTTGCCGAGTCAGTAAAGTCACAAGGTATTGATATATTTTAATTATCCTTTTCATTAAAAAACTTTGTTTATCTAACGACATGATATTAATTCCTAACATCTTTGCTATACCAAAGTCAGTTAATGTCAGCGGCTAACAAATATTTTATGAACATGTTTCAGATCAAGTCTTCGTTCTCAGACCATGTTATTACTAGTTGACTTCATGCAAGATGCCTTAATAAAAAAAAACTAAATAGACAACATCTTAAGAAGGGCCTTAACCCCAAATGAACAATATTAAGAATTCATTAAACAATTTTGTTAGATTCATCATTCTTAAAATAAGTGAGCATGTGAAAATAACGCTCACATCTTTTGATATTTAAAAAATAGTTCTTAATTTTTTTCTCGTGAAAAGTTCAGATACGATCACCTACAATTTGTATAATCAATTGGTTACTAATGTAATGTTAGAACAACTACTGGCCGGATATTAATTATTCAAGACATTTTAAAATTCATCCTGAGTTTAATTTTTAGGGATCAAATAAAAACAGCTTTTAATAAACCGAAACTTCACTAAACAAATAAGAGGTGATCCCTTTTAATGGTCATACAACTAAGATATTATTTAATTAATTAAATTTTGTTTAAATCTAAGCCACACAGCATTATGTGGTGAAGTAGCTGTCAGCCACTTTGGGTAAATATTTGGGCTAGGGAAAATGAACTTGGTTTTGTGACTACGAATTTGAATCCATGAATCCCCGGGCCCTTCTATAGCCATCAACTAGTTCGTTCGTAAAATTAAGCCCTAAATACTATACCATTAGATCTTTTCATATCGATCGTCAAAATAATCAAACAAAATTTTCTTAATCCTAAATTAAAGATTCTCGACCTTTTTTGCCAAAAAATGTCCTATCACCATAAGTAATTATTGTGATATGTATTCTCTCTAAGGCAGATGGTTATAATCATTCATGGTTATGAATTACTGCTTTAAACGAAAAAATAGAAAAATAGTTTACTTGTGAAAAATATGTAAACCAATATTAATAAAGTTCAACAAAATGCTATAATATTATTTATTAATCTCACGTTATAAAATATATTATCAATTTTAAAATCAATCTATAACATAGGGATAGAAAAATTAAAATACGTTCAAGTTTTGATACTTTATTTTTTGAGGATTCGAAAAACGGTAAAGACATCTTAAATTTAAAAATAGTGTTTCAGCTAAACTTATTTTAATAAATAATTGATCTTCATTGAATTAGCTAAAAATCAAAATTTTTTCAGTAATAGTTGAATCGATAACCCTTTCTTTCGATCTTTCTACAAATTTATTTCTGTAAAAATTTTTCAATCTTAAGATATTTTACTACATCTTAAATAATTATTAACCTATTATTCTGTTGGTACCGAATTTTTGATCAATAAAAACAGATTTTATTTAAACTATAGGATTTAAAAAAATCTTTTTGGTACTGAGACTCGAGTTAATTTGAGTTCGACAGTGTCTGATCATGACATGTCTTCCGGGTTTAATTCTACATGTTAGTAATTTATCATTTAAACTATTTCCTGTTGTTTCATCTTGGGGATGATTTAATCTTTGGTTATACTTTGCTTTTTAACTTTAGTTTAAGTGTTAACATCTTTGTATGTATTCTAATTTGGGTTATTGCAAAAAATGTATGTAATCCTTCACTTGATAAAAAAATTTACTTAAAAAATATAATTCGATCATGACCTCTTTGTAATTAAAAGCTTTAACAGAGTAAGATTCGATATATTTAGCTAGATGAGTGTGATTATTAACGCTTATATTTTAAGTCTGCTTTTATTTCATACACTTAAATAAGTCTTTTTATTCTTCTAATGCTTGATTCGATTGGATGTTCCACAAGGGGGTTAATGAATCATATATTATCTTGTATTTAGTTAAACGTATGTATCCAATACTGATTAAAGTACCGTCAGTTCTAATTGCAACGTTGTATACCGTACTGATGATACAAATAATACTCCAAAAATAAAGGTGATATAAAAAATAGATCGTTCCTTAACCTTTACCTTACTCATTTTTTTTATTTTAGCATGTAATAAATAATTAATATTTTTTTATTAATATCTCTTAGTGAAAAACCAGATTGATGTATTTATAAATGAGATGGGACATTCGGGAGTCCAGCACATTGCATTTCGTAGCTCAGATATACTTTTATCCTCTTCCTACCTAAAATCTGGAGGTATTAGTTTAATGAAACCTCCAGTTGAGTATTATGAAAACGTATTTATTTGTATTTCCGTTAATAATGATAGGTATTGCGAGATTTTTATGGTCACGCAGACGAAATAACAGCATTACTTAAGACCAAGTTTCGAGATCTAGGTATACTTGCCCTGCACCAGGCTGTGCCTTCAGAGTTCTTAAATTGTAAATGATTTGTATTTTTAAGGTCCATATTATTGCAGGTGTTTACCCAACAAGTATTCCGAAAAAACACAATATTTTTTGAAATAATTCAACGGGAATTTAAAGGGTATTCGAGGGCAAATGGATTCGGAGAAAAAAATATTACTAACTTATGGAAGGCAGTAGAGTTACATTTAAAAAAGAACTAACTGATCTTTATTATTTTAAAACTAATTTAAGTAATGAAAATTACTTTCTATTACTGAGAGAATCCGGACAACATACAAAACTGCTAGGGTTGTCATAGCTAATTCCTACTTGACATGATGCTTCTGGATCTGACAAAGGATTTGGTGATGAATTTACCTATTAATATATAACGAATAAAATATTTTTTTTCAAAACCGTTTCCTCATCAAGACTTTCAGGTTGTATAACAACGTTGAAAATTCCAAAAGAGTGAAAGAATTCATGAATCTTTTGAAAGGCACTGCGGTAATCCTCAAAGGTTCTAAAGGTTAGATGTGCCGTAGCCACAATTTTCGCGTTTACAATTTGCCAAATATGAAATTCATGTATTCCTACAATTTCAGGAAACTAATCAATTTAATTAAAATATATATACTTAATAATTGTAGAAAAGTTTTAAAAATATTGAATCTAATACAGAAACTTAAAATAACTAGCGTAAATTAACAAAATAAAATTTTATGTTTAAAACCGAGGTTGTGAATTAGGACGTCGATCTTCTATAAAATAAAAACGAGAAATGTTTCTGTTATTAGTATTTTTACAGTTATTCAGATAAGTTCATGTGTTATAAGCATGGTAAAAATATCATATTCCTTTCACTATTACTTTTAAATGATCCCTACAAATCTATGATGGATCGTTTTGTGTTCTAACTCTAACTATAGACTATACAATGAATATTACAATATTTCAAAGAAATCTTAGGATATTAACAATCTAGGAATCCATAAAAAATCAATGTAGTTATACCACATAAATAGAGTTTGCTGGTTTGCTATTTTCTGTTTTCACTCCAATAGTTTCTAATTTGGATATAATAAAAACAAATCATTATTAATTTTTAGTTGCCACAAGGGATCATGTTATACAGATATATAAGAATTACAAAATACGTTTTTTTAAAAATTTACTTTATAGTTCCAAACAAAATTTAAATAAAGCATAAAATATCAACATGTATTTCCAATTTACAACTTTTTTTCTTCACTAATAAAAGTAATCCAAACTTAAATGCTATTTTGAGTCACCCTAAAAAAACTTTTAAAGCTGACACCCTTTGTTAAATTAATTTGAAGGGTAAAATGATTAAATGTAAAGTCAGAAAATTACGCATTATAAAAAGAATGAAATAGTAAACACTACTATTGATGATCTGATTTTTAATTTATGAATCAATAATATTTTAGTGTATGATCGGTATATTATTAGATGCAAATAAAACTATAGGTAGGTCGACTGGGATTATTTTGTTAAAATGATTTGAAATTAATAACATAAGACAGGCAATTATGCGGGATTACCAATATTGGTTACTTTTAACGAAGTGTAAACCCTAGTAATTAGCACATCGACTATTTTTATTAATAAAAAGTAAATAACTTAATCGATTCAGATTTTATACAAAATGAATTATAGCTGTCAATTAAAATTTTACTTCGTCGTTAAAAATTCATCTAGATTGAAAACGTTAATACGTCAAGTCTTGAAATCTCGCAAAGAAATCTATAAAATACTATACAGGGAATAAATTTTAAGAAAACCTTTTTCATTACACCTCCATTTATGAAAAATTATAATTTATATTGGTTAATCGGTTTGTTTATCGTTATTATTTGATAAAGATATATATTTTCTTAAAAGAATCTGCTTAAATATTCGTCCTAGTGTTATCTTTAAAATTTAGATTATATGATCAAATTTAGTTAAAGGTAATACGTGTAGAATACACAGTTATTTCTTAATTGTGAAAGGATAAAAGGACAAATTAACAAAAAATGTTCATTTAAATTGTAAAATACAAGATTTACTAGAGTAATTCCTTCCATAACAACCAACTATCATACCTGAAGGTATTGGAAAAAACAGAAAACAATAAATATTAAATGTATTACTTCTATATATCGCATATATAAGCTTTTAAATTTAGCCAGGCATGTTAGTAATTCACAATTAGATAAAAATTCCAGTATAATGAAAAAGCTAGGATTTTAAATTAATTATAATAAGAATCAATACACATAAATGTGTAGTTGAAGATTGAATAAGTAAATAAATGAAACAGGTTCGGAAATAGTTATTTAAATAGTATAGGTAATAAGCATACCTCCTCTATTAACTTTTTTCTCATAGAAACTAGGTTCAAATGTTTAGGTATCTCTTGAAGAAGAACAGGCAAAGATATCCGGACTATGAAGGATGAGAGGGAATTAAAACACAATACTTTGACGAAAGCCAAAGAAGGCCATAGATAAAGATAGTAATAAACTATCCTATAGTTTACATGCAAAAAAACAAAATTACCTTAAAATAGGATCTACATACAAAACTGACTTTTTCTTTACACATATAAAAAGAATGGCAGAGACTATAACAAAGATAGATCCGATAAAATCTGAAAATATGTGGTACCATACTCCACGCATATTTAATCGTGAAGATGTTGAAAAACCTAAAGCAATATTTAAATGCATGAAGCAGAAACATACCAGGCTTTTTACTGACGTTGACTGTAATATTGTTTGGTTGGGAATGATCTCCTGTCAGGTCGTTCGAAACAGAAAGTCTAGGAGGAGATCCAGCAATAGGTGAACCACAAATATTTGTTGTATTAATTAATGTATCATTAAACTGTTGCTTTTCTTCTGTATTAAGATGGGGTGATTCATGCTCATGGTTATGACCGTGTGCGTGTTCTATATTTTTAAATTATGTAAAAACATCAACAACCATGAAAGAAAATGAGAGAGATAATATTAACTACAAGGCCTAATGAGCCAGCAATAAGAATGTATTTTGGTTTTTCGATTTCCTCGGGTTTGATAATTCTTATGATTGAATCACCAAATATTGTCAAGCCAAAACAAGTAAGTAAAGACCCATTTATCAACGCCCCAACAATTTCAAACCTTCCGTACCCGTACGAATTTCTTACATTCCCATATTTATCTACACGACTCTTATTAGATCTCTAACTTAAGTGAAGATTGTGTAGAATAACGATTAACCTGGTGTGAGTATAAACCCACTGCCATTGATGTGAGATCAGAAAACATATGAAATGAATCTGAAAGTAGGGCAAGTGAATTCAACATGTAACCAAGTACAATTTCAACCACAAAAAGAACGAAAGTTAAGCAAATACTTAGAATAAACGTATTTTTCTTGCTTAGCTTAAAAGGTAGTTTCATAACTATTATAAATATTTTCTAGAGTTATCAGATATTCAATTAGCACATGCCTCGGTCAATCCAAGCACGTATATACAACTGATAGGATTAAGATCTACAATACTTATTAAAAACATCCCAAAAGTTTTAAATATACTACCAGTAAAATTAAAAATCACTACATTAATTAAAAATAACATAATAATTTATTTAAAAACTATTTGAATAATTAATCAAAGAATGAGCAGCGATAATATAAAAGTAATTATATCTTAAATTTATCTATATATATATATATATCTGTCGTGACTATAACACTAAATAGGATTAAAAAAAACATGCCGGTATATATTTTGCAAAATTTTATTAAAGATCAGTTCCTCCATTCATGTTTTCAATAAACTATATATACTAATTTTTAGGGATTCACAAATAGTAATAAAATGAGGTTTTTTTAATATAAATATCGAATAAAATTTTAATGTTATAATTATATCCGATTATGCATTTTAATGAAATTAAATAAAGAGATATGATAAACTATATTAGATTTTTAAGAAATATTTAGAGACTTAGACTTCATTCTTGATGTTCAAAAAAACTACACTAAAACAAATGTTTTTGGATGGAATATTGATAAATATTTGTTTCTCCTATTTTTGATAAGATTATTTGAAAAGATCCTGATATCACTTGATACTAAACATAATTAGTATTTATAATCAAGAAATATTGTACAAATTCATAAAAGATTATTAATTTACATTAAAATTCCACTGTGAAATGGAAAATAATATAATTTAAATCAAGATAATAAAATTAAAACTATTTTTTAATTGAATGAAATGACTTAAAAAAATCGGATCCATTTAACAAGTTGCTTTAACATACCCTTAATTATATAGAGATTTATATTTAAGTACATAAAACATGGATAATTAAAGAAACTTAAAAAACATATCCAGAAAAAGTTAAACATAAAAACTTCGAATTAAGAAACTGTTAAAGATTGGTAAATATATTTAAACTTTCAAATAACGTTCTGCAATAAGTCTACAAATAAATGTTCAGGTTTTAATTTTTTTATTTATGTTAGTATGCAATTCTATCGATTAAACATAAAAAGGTTATATAAAATGTGCTCAGTAAGAAGCTTTTACTACCCTTCAAATTGGCGAGAGCTACTTAATAAATTTTATTTATCCTTTTTTTAAGATCAATCATTAACTCCGTAAGCAACAAGTTCATACTGTATCTTTCAATCTTACACATTAAATGATAAGCATTATAAACAGGTATTCTAAAAATGTAATTTTATTATTTTTGTACCGTAAAAATTTATCAGCTCGATAATATAGTGTATTGAAATAGCTGGCATCACACTATAGACAATTTAGACAATTCCAATGGTTAAAAAATACGTACATAAGTTATAAAACATGCCAAATTATTATCCATCAATATCAATTATTTGATAATGTGACCTTTTTATCATCTAATTAATGCAAAATTTTTGTGCATACCTTGTCTGAACAAATTTTAGAATTAAAGAGTAATAATTAGCAAACATGATAAACATTGTTGAGTTCATAAAATGGAAAAATGTCATGATCATATGAACTGTTTGTTAAAGTTTCCTATATTCAGGTATAGTAGGAGATGATTTAGATCAGCAATGTCTTCAAAAAACACTCAAGTTATTTCTCAATACACTGGATTTACATGCTCAGTACGTTTGAATAACCATTAATCCTTCGATTTTTAATCATGTCACAATAGGAATTTGTTAACAACCAAACTTTGGTTATATTAAAAACACAATACAATACTGACGTAATAAACTCTTCATGAAGTATGTGCATTTTTTTGTCCATTTAATTAAAACTAGTAAGCATATTTATAATTTACACAAAATTTTTAACTATTCATACATTTTTATGAATTAATTTTATCTAATGATCTTATAATCTCTTGTCACTATTTACAATTTCTAACAACTGTAGTAAATAGGGTTCATTTTATTATAGAAAAAAATTTAAAATTAAGGATGACCAGAAATAATTTTATAATGAAAACTCTAACAATATTTATGTTTATATGTTAAAATTGCTTAAACAGGTTACTAATGGTTTTTGAATTTAATAGAGTTGGCTAGTGCTTTTTAATTGAAATAATAAATATTTTTTAACACTTGATTGAAAAAGTCAATATGGATCAAATAAAGATTTCGACTATTGAGTAAAACGATTAGCATTCGTCATTGAGAGAACTTACAAGTAAAAACTTCGAAAGAACTACACGGTAGAACAAATCATCAATAAATAAAAAATAAAAATGCACGGCATTCACAATACGGTCACATAAGATATTCATAATCAAAATTTTAAAAAATGATTTCCGTTAAATTTGTGAAAAATACTATTCTGTATCAAAAATCAGAAGTGACCATTTTTAATATATTATAAATGTTGCACTGTACATAAGCTTTAGATAAGAGATCTGTAAACCGGTCGATATCTATAACTGGAGATCGATTAGTCCAAAGATAAACAACTTTACGAGGGTAAATACAAAATTTTTCTTACTCAAATAACCCTAATTAAAATACATTTCTAACAAAAATAAGGAACATCTGATTTACAATTCTCATATGAATCAGATTATATTTTGTTTTGTAGATTCATTTGTATTTAAATCATTTAATGTGAGATAGGACTAGGATATCATTTAAGCGTATACGGAATAAATTAGAGGAAGAAAAAGTTTTGCATCAATACATTAAGGTTAAAAGAACTATCGGAGATAGAATGCAGTTTAAAAATATGCTAATTTAGGAGAAATAGGAATATCATTATTGTATATACAATTATATATCATAAATTACAAAACGCTGATATTATCCATGGTTAGTCATTTTCATTAAAACTTAACCTAGAATATTACTGAGGGAAAATTCTCCTGAACTTTGCGTTTTTAAAGTCATAAAATATTCTAAAAATGAAATTGTCAGCTTATTTAAATATATAATTTTCATCTATAAAAAATGCTAAACCCGAAATTATAGACTTAAAAATTCGTCAAATATTTGAATTTATAAATATTTTATAAAACGCTTAACATACATAAAACAAGGCGAAAGGAGACACTTAAAAATTTGATAATTTATATGTTCATTATTATTACTAATATTTGCACTTAAATATATTTAAGAATTAAAATATTAGAATCTTTTTTGATAAAATAAAAAACAAATTTTTGAAAACTTTTTTTTAAAAATCAACTCTAATCTAGGAACTAGATAAGAAATCCTCATTTTATCTTGTGCTTCATATCATCACGAAAAACATAAGATTGTATTTAAAATACATTCTATGATAAAATAATGCAAGAGATAAGTTCGAATAAATTTTATTGTGAAATAGTATGTGATATTCAAAATGTATAAATTTGTAGCGCTATAAATAATAGCATCGAACAATATATGCAGTTTAATTTCGTGAGCACGAAAATACATATTATACTTATTTTTGAACCCTGTTAAATAAAACAAGTAAGTAAATTTAGCGTTACGTACAATTATTTTAGAATATAAAAAAGAAAAACTTTTTGTTAATAAAAAAAATTGTAACAGTGTAGGAAATGAAAAATATTTACTTATAAGATCAAATATTAATCAGCATAAGATTCAAGGAGAAATAACATAAAATAAAAATAATAATAAAACAAAAATCAAATACGAACAGAAAACAAAAATGTACATACACACCACAATTAGGCAACAAATTCGTCAGTAAGTTAGAAAAAAAGAAAATTCAGCCGCAAGAGCCCGCCTCTAAAAATTCCTTTTAGAGAATAAAATATCTATTGATCAGTGCATGTGTTTCATTCAAGATGATTGTGTTGAAATAAGATTTTGGCTTTAAATTGCATTGTTAATATACTATTTGCGTATCCAGTATCGATTATGTTTTTGTTTAACTCTTAATAGTCCAAATAAAAGGCCAAAGTTTTGAAAATTTCGAATAGAGCTGGTCAATGGATATTGTCACATTCTATATGAGATGAAAGAATCTTTACATAAATCCAATACATCACAAATTATTTGTAAAGGTCTTTTTCGTTATGTTATTTTATTCGGTATTGATTTTCACCAGTTAATTTTCATTCAGAGTAGGTCAAATTGTTTCAACTATCTAATTAATTTGAATTGAGCCCTGCTAAAAATGGTTCAACAAGTATTTTTATTAATAATCAAAAAGTAATCATTTACATCGCTAAAAACACAAATTTTTTGACAGAACCCCTTTGTAGCCACTTTAATCATAAAACCACCAACTACTAATACTTGATCAAGGTTTATTAACCCTTTCGGACACCAATTGTTTCGATTAAAAAAGAAATTTTTTACAATATGATCATCGAAAATACATTCCTGGATAAAATGTTTTAATGGATTAAAATAAATTCTGGAAGTAGTAAATGTTCTTTTAAATTTGAAAGCAGAATGAATCTCAGTAACTTCAAGGACGTTCTCAGTATAAATTTATTTTCCAAAAAAATTGCTTTTTGCTACAGTCAACCCTGGGAATGAGAGGCTGGAGGTAAATCCCCAAACAAAATAAATTTATTTAACCCAGTGAAGGTCTTACGCTGTAAATTCATCTTCACAGTGACAGATGAGAACATATGCATATGCTAGCTCTCAATCTTCAAACTGTGGATATAGATATTTGAATCTAAATTACACTGCTACACTTTAAAAAAGAAAGAAAAGCTACGAAAGAGTTTCCATATATATATATAT